>OX451219.1:114484747-114777959 GCA_949628195.1 Phasia obesa | reverse complement strand
TAACGCTCCCCTACATTCCTATATACACATGCCCATGCATCGGGACTGCACTTTTTGAGCTACAGCAATTTTTCTGACCCAAGGTAAGATATTCGGTACAAATGCACGTCATATTTTTTGAGAAGTTATTTGTATGTGAAAGTGGCTATTATGCATATATTTTGATGAAATTTTGTACAAGAGTTCTTATTGACCCAAAAAATAATTCTGTTGTAATTAGGAGAAGTTGGCCCATATTTGGACCTAGTCCACATAGAAGGGTGTATCAAAATTTTGACAAAAATGAAAATAGAACTCTTAAATTATGTGGTATCTGGCAATTCATTTGGAAAAGGTAAAAAAATGATTTTATTGCCATCTAATATTACACAACTCAAATACCTGAAAATTGCAAATAAATTTAAAACCAATGGAAATAACTTGTAAAACCAAGTACCTGTTATATTATGTTTCAAAGAGGTAAAAAAAGATCATGTTGAAACTTCGAGCAATAGTATATTAACCCATGCATTCATTTTTTTTTTCTTTATTATTGTTTAAACAATGGCTAAATTCAGTTATAGTTTTCTATCTGATATATATTTTGAACGGAAAGATGAAAACGACATTATTTTACATATAATGAATAATCCATTCTTCAAAATATGCGACAAACAAGAAATTAAAATTCATAACCTTAAAATAAAAAACTTTTTAAATACTTAAAGAAAAACGGTACAATCAATGTTCCAGAAACAAGAAAATTGTTTTACTCACGCAACCAAGAATGGCTAAGAAATAAAACTTATTTTTAAAAAGCCATCAGTAAATACCACGGAAACTGGAAAAGGTGGTCGTCCAGTAAAGCCAATTGATAATTGTAGTGAAAGATCACGAAGACGCAAGCTTAAAACATATCAATGAAGAAGTTTCTTGTAGCATCATAAAGGATTCAATTCTGCATTAAATTCAACCATCGAAAAACTAAAAAGAGTAAAATTGCTATTATTGAAAAAATAGTGGAAGCAAGCCCCAGACGCACAAAAGGATTTTAGAAAGTATGCCGACACCAACTGAAGAAAATAAATTTACTCCAGAAGAAGCATTTGCACTATTTTTGGATTTGAAAATGACTAAAAAACCAATACAGAAGTGCGGAAGCGAACCAATGAAAAAAAATTGTAGAATTTTTCGATCATATCGAGATATAGTTTTCTGGCAAAAAAAGATTGCTTACCTTCACCAACTGCTATTAGTGTAACTTCAAGTTCAGCAGAAATAAAATTGCAGGATCTTCTTGAAACACACTGCAGAACGATTATTAAAGACATTTGATGCTGACTATTTAAAGAAGTTTAAAAAATTGCAGCATGACTTTAATTTCTAAATGGGGATGTGATGGGTTCTCTGGCTAGAAACAATACAAACAATGTAATGCGGAAAATTAATCAGATGCCAATTTATTCATTTCTTTCGTTCCATTACATTTAACAAAAAACTTATATTGGTTCAGAGCCATCAACTAGTAGAGCTGCAGAGATAGATGTATGGAAGAATGAAATTCCCTCGTCAACAAAAATTTTGTAGACCAATAAAGTTTGCTTACAAAAAAGAAATTAAAGATGTCATAACTGAAGAAGTTGGCAAAATAACAGATGAAATTAAAGAACTTCAACCAGTGATATTTGAATTTAATGACCAATGCATCGAAGTTAACTTTAAAATGTCACTTACAATGATCGATGGAAAAGTTGCACAAGCTTTAACCGAAACAAAGTCTTCGTCAAGCTGCACCATATGCCAAAAAAACATCAAGTCAATTGAGCCAACCACCAACACAAGACGATAGTTTTAATGAAGCATATGGATTTGGAATGTCCACCTCTTCATGCTAGAATTCGTTTTATGGAGCATATTCTTAAAATGGGATACGATTTGGAATTTGGCCCGTTAGGCGAAAACAGTGAGAAACAACAAAGAAAATTTGGAAAAAAGAAAGCAAAAAAAAAAGATATTCAAGAAAAATACCGTGAGATAGGCCTTATAATTGACCAGCCAAAGCAAGGAGAAGGAAATTCTAATGATGGAAAGACAGCAAGGAGATTTTTTTTCCGATCCAGAAAACTGCAGCTTCTATAACTGGAGTAGATTATGATTTAATACGACGATTCCAAAATCATATTAGAAGTTATAGCATGTAGCAAAAAGATAGATGCAAAAAAAATTTGGTCAGTATGCTAATGAGACTGCATCCCTTTATAACCAAAAATATTCTTGGAGACATATGCCAACCACAGTTCACAAAATTTTTGTTCCATGGGGAAACAAATAATTCAGCACAATATGCTTCCAATTGGAGATCTCTCAGAAGAAGCGCAAGAAAAAAAGGAACAAAGACTACAGATTCTTTCGCGAGCACAATACAAGAAAAATTTCCAGATATTGTACTAATGAAGATCTTATTAAATATTTTGTTGAGCACATCAGACCCCATATATGTCCAGTATTCGACAAAAAATGGAAATCAACCTCATTAGAGTTAGATGAAGAAGCTAAACAATTATTGCAAAATGAAAATCAAAGTATTTGGAAGAAATTTTTACTAATATTGTTTAATTAATACTAGTTTAAAGATTATAATTTGTTTCTAATTTTAGTATAAATTTTTATTAATACATTTAAATAAAATATATGTGCACTTAAATCAATAGTAAAAGTTTACTTAAAATTTTATCGATGTTGTGTTCTGTATATAATATATCCAAATGGTATTGATATTGTTGGGAATTTCAGTGTTATTTTCCAGTTTAATCCTCACAAGAATTAGCTTTCTTCCAAAAAAAAAACCAACCTTTGGCCCCTGTGAATATTGCGACTAAATAAATGTCAGGGGCCAAATGTTGGCATTTTCTGACCAAAATTAAGTTTAGAAATAATAAAAAAGTATTGGTTGTAAAATACGATTAAAGAAAATAAGAAATTATAAAAAAAATACCTGTTTAAAATGTCAAAATATTCAACTTTTACATGGAAACTCAACAAAAAATTAAAATGCATTTTTAACTCCACATTACTTACGTTCCTATCAGTCGATTTTTACGTTTGAACACGCAAATTGAAGCTTAAAGTCCCTCCTATTGAACAAAACAAATTGCGTAAAAATATACCAATCCGGTCAAAAGTTATAGAGTTTTGACCGCTATCTCGCGAAATTGACCACTGTGCTGTGGTTAAGGGAATAAAAATAATCTGAAAATTAAATTCTTATGACTCATTTTAGAATGCCTTTTTATACCCTCCACCACAGGTGAAAGGGTATATATAAGTATATATATTCTGGGTCCTTATACATAGCGAAGATGATCAAGTTATAATCTGACCAATCCTAAAATTCAGAGATATTACAAATTTATAAGATAAAAGAAACGTTATAGTCATAATGTTCCTTATCGTATATGGCATCAAATTCTCTTCATCATTCTGTTCATCATCGTTAACTAAATTACGATAATATACCGCTAACCTTCCATCATATACTACTGGGTGGATCATTAGAGCTAACGGTGGCTTTTTATCCCTTAATGCTAGATCGTATTAGAACAAGACTTGTATTGTCAGCACAATTTGCAATTAAAATGTCCATGAAAACACTATGTACTTTATATGTATACAATGTACTTACATGAATCTAAAAACTATTATGGTACAGTTGCACATTTGTTTTATTAGTACTTTTGCAAAATAATAATTTTTTCTGAATAAATGAAAAAAATACAGCGCTGTGCATCACTCCACTCATAAACAATAAAATGCTCTTTCTTTTTAATTTCGATTATCATACAACGCCTTCCTTTTTTCTTATAGAAAATAACAAAAAATATCAGAGTATGAATAAACATCATGTTCTTTTCTAAATATGTCGTACCAAAACCAGGTAAATATACAAAATTTTATACACTCAACTTTTATTCCGGGTGAGATATTGCCCTTTTTAACCGACTTCAAAAAAAGAAGGAGGTTATCAATTCGTCTGTGTGTTGCTTTTTTTTTTTTTTGTATATTTTTGCCTTCAGAACTCGGTCATTTCTGAACCGATTTTCAAAATTTTTGCACTATTACAAAGGTTATGGCTACAGATTGGTCCCATTTTAAAAGAAGTTCAAAAGTTTAAAAATTAAAGGGTGTCCCCATACAACATACATGTTTTTTACGTGTATTATGAACTTTATAGGTCACCAATTTAAAATTAAAAAAAAGTGCGTATCACTGTAGCTCCCAATAACAAAAAGTAATTAAAAAATAAAATTAAAAATTAAAGGGTGACCCCATAGGTGACTTAATTTCACCTTTATTCTCCTATCTTTTGAACCGTTATAGACAAACTCTTGAAAGTTGCACAGAATGTTCGTTACTATGTCCCTTATAATAAGTATAAATATTTAAAATTAAAAATTAAAGGGTGTCCCATTACTTGGTTTATTTTGATATATATATGGCCAAACTTTTGAACCGTTAAAGACAGACAGTTGAAATTTACAAAAAACTTGTATTGCTAAGTCCGCTAAAATAACAAGTGTAAAATATGAATTTGGAAATTAAAGGGTGTCCCAATAGTTCATGTAAAAGTAATATATATGGCCAAACTTTTCAACTGTTATAGATAGACAGTTGAAATTTACAAAGAACCTATATTGCTTAGTCCGCTATTACAACAAGTATAAAATTTGGATCTATAAATTAAAGGGTGTCCTCATTATTGATGTAATTTGACCATTATGTCCTCATCTTTGGAACCGTTATAGACAAACACTTGAAAAATAGACAGAATGTTCACTACTATGTCTGGTATAACAACAAGTATAAATATTTAAAATTGGAAATTAAAGGGTGTCCCAATAGTTGATGTAATTTGATGTATATGGACACAAAGTTAAAATTTAAAAAGAATCTGTATGACAAAGTCCTCATTAAAAAGTATTTATATTAAAATTTTAATTTAAAGGGTGTCCCAATAGGTGACGTCATTTGATATATATGACCCTATCTTTTAAACAGTTATTGATAAACACTTAACAATTAGACAGAATGTCCATTACTATATCTGTTATAATAAGTATAAATATTTAAAGTTATAAATTACAGGGTGTCGCAATAGTTTATGTAATTTGATGTATATGACAAAACTTTTAAACCGTTACACACAGATGGTTGAAATTTACAATGAACCTGTATTGCTACGACCACTATAACTAGTATAAAATTTGAATTCGGATATTTCAGGGTGTCGCAATAGTTACCGTCTTAAAGAAACATGATTTTAAGTTTGTCTGTTTTGAAGTCGGTTTTTTTTTGCAAGAATTATTACAAAACATTTTCAAAAAGATATTTTTACAGAAAAATTTTCGAAATTTTTTTTTTTTTTAATTTTCCAAAAATTTTTCAAACAAATATTACAAACAATTTTTGAAAAATTAAAAAAAATTTAAAAAACTGCAATTAAGATCTCTTTTCAGACACTTTAAGTAAAAGCTCTGGTTACTTCCCGTTATTTTTAATAGGAGTTTTCACCGCAATTTTGTTGATTAGATTTTTGTCATTATATTAATAAGTCTTAATGCTTAAGTATTAATTTTTAATTCTTAGGAAAATATTGCTACTAGTTTTCACAAAAGTTGTATCTCTCACAAATCAGACCAGATAAGACACGAAAATTGGAGTGTTGCCAGATCACAGCTTTCATTGAAAAGGGATAGCAAGAGTTAATGCTTTTCTTATATTACTATCTCTTTCTGGTTATAGCTGCAATTTGACATTTTATTGTTTACAAAATAATTTGTGAAACTGGTGGAAAATTAAAAAAAATTTGATTTTTACACACAAATCATTAATTGTTATAAATAGCTTTAAAATAATTTGTGGCAAAAATAAAATTTGAACAAATATCATAAAAGGAAACAAACAAAAGGAAATAAAACAGGAAAAAATGTAAGTATAACAAAGCTTTTCTATTAAAATTAATTTGTTTTTAATTAAATTATTTTGCTATTTCAGTAGTCGCCGATGCATAAGGGGCTGTCCAAAAGGGGAGAAATTTCATCAGTTCCCGGTAAATCCAACCAACTAAACATATTACATTTGCTAAATTTAAAAGCGAATTATTGCCCGGAGGATTTTGTGCATCAGAAGGAACTATGATCCTATGTACAGTTTAACAGTGTCTACTTCCAATTGATATTTAAAGACAATTGGAATTATTTATTTTGATTTATGTAATATGATATGTTACAAAAATATCGTCTTGCTGGATTAAAATATGTCTTATTTATTATTTAAGCAGGTTCTTACATTAGATAGATAATTACCCAGAGTTGGCAGGTGTGTTTTGTTAATGGTGACTAAAATCTCAAGGTAAATAAATATGTTACAAGTTTTCTTTTAGTTTTTTAATATATGTATGTAACTTGTTTTTTCTAATTTCAGTCGTATTTAAATCTAACCAAATTACCTATTGGTAACATTCCCTTCAAAAAAACTGGTGCTGGAAACGATGACATGTATCTTTTCATTGTAATCTTCTTCCTAAACTATCTACTTATGCTAATAAATTGAAAAAGATGCTACAACTATCTCCAACAACTGCAAACTATTATGTATTACGTTCACCTTTTTCTGCTGTTAACGTTACTTGAAATTAGAAAAAAAACATTAATAAGACAAGAAAATAAAAATACATAAATTACTTTATTTAAAATGTTCACTTAAAATTCAAAAGTAAATATGAAAACTGATAATAAATTTTCTATTTAAATTCAATTAAACTAAAAATATGTGTTTTCTACTACTACCGGTCAAAATGATTAAACTGTTAAATAAATACAGGAGTCCTTAAATAAATTTAGTGCAGCATAATTTAAAATTAATGATTACGTGATGGAGCAAGCTTTCGTGTTGACCGAATGTTGGTACGAATGCAATGTTAACCAATCCCTTGGCATTTTCGCTCCTGCTTTTTTTCACAAACGATACGAAGGCGTATTTGATATCATATTTTGAGAATAGCGTGTAATGAGCCAGTTAAGCTTTCGGTTTCTATTTCAGGACTTAGATCTCCCTCTAAAAACATTATATGAACTAGTTATCAGAACTAATGGGACAATTTACCTGAAATTAAAATGCAATTTATTTTCCTTATATATAACAGTATATTCAGATTGATTTGCTTACCTTATTTTCTTTATCGAGAAATAAACGTTTATTCATTGCTGTTAAGGCGGTCGTGGTTGATTAATTAGATCAATAACCATTTTCAGTTGTAGTTATAAATTTTTGTATCAGATTTTTTTATTTCTTTTACTAATCCAGTATTTTGTGTGATTGTAGATGATTTAGTTCGTTTGCTGACAAACACTATTATTTATATTTATGAAATATAGTCGTATACTGTTTTAGGTTTTCGTTTCTTAGGTCCTCAATTCCACACGAATCCCTTAAAACGTTAGATTTGGTTTGAAATAATATTATAAAGTATCATATCATAGGGCATCGACGGAATAATCTTTTTTTTTCTCACCGCCATTATCATGTACAAGAACATTTTCTTATGTTCTGGTTGCTAACGTGCACTTCGTCGGAGAACTATTCATGTATTGCACATAAGCATCTATGTATATTGCACAACCTTTATGAAGTCACATACATATATAAAATTGTTTACCATAAGAAATCAAATAATTTTTACGGGACTCCTCCTCTTCCAACTGCATTTGTGTCCAAATTTTCCTTGAATTCTCTTTAACGTTGAGACTTTTTGAACAAATGCCACTTAAAAAACTTCTATTGCCATTTTTTTTCAACTTATGATCGTGTTGTATTTTTGTAAATTTTAAATGCGCTTTGCAACAACCGTAATATATTTTAATAACTTTTAAAGAAATTATTGTACCAGTTTATTTTTAATATTATTAAGAAAATATAATTTTTGTTAAAATTTTGTTTCCAATTTTTTGTTTACTTAATTGAAAACATATGTTAGTAATGGCAACATATACCTGGTACTTCTTACACATTGCTTTAAAGATTTTTTGTTATCTTTTTCTTCACTTTATCGAAAGCTGTAAGTACAAATGATAATGTACTTTTTTAAACGTCACAAGTGGGTAATCTGGTTAGTTATCTGTGGTATCTCTATCTAACTAAATCTGAAATGGCGCAAGAAGCAAAACAGTTTAACAATCTCAATGCCATACACATGTTAAACCATCAAACCAGTAGACGAAATTATTTAATATTAGCCAAGGATGGGACATCAACATCGATCAG
Source organism: Phasia obesa (assembly GCA_949628195.1). Taxonomy (NCBI): domain Eukaryota; kingdom Metazoa; phylum Arthropoda; class Insecta; order Diptera; family Tachinidae; genus Phasia; species Phasia obesa. Next base: position 114,769,661 of record OX451219.1, on the reverse strand, counting down.
ACATAAACACCCTCTTTTTCACTGCAAAAAAAATTTACCATAAATGTGTACAATATTAATAATGCTTTAATATAAGGAAATCAATTATAAATTAATTAATTACTAGTGAAACTGTTTCACTAAAAAGAATTACCATTAAGGAAAAAAAATTTTGTTAGCATAACTTACAATACAATGCTAATAAAATATACAAATTAATTATTCATTAATTTGTATATTTTATTATCACAAATTTTTATAGAAAATTTTTTAACACAAGTTTTTAGCAGAAAATTTTGAGAAACTTTTTACTGGTGATTTTAAAGATTAAAACATTTTTTGGAGATTTACTGGAACCTTTTATAGATAAGTTTTTTTTATAGAAATTGTTTATTAGAAATTTTCATAGGAATTTTTTATTAAATTTTTATACATTATTTTTTTACTGAAGATTTTTATAACAAAATTACTGGAGATTTTTATAGAAATTGTTTATCAGAAATTTATATAGAAAATTTTTGTCAGAAATTTCTTAATGAACTTTCTTTTCATATGTACGTATCATGTAAACGTGTGAACTCGAAAATGAAATTCCATATGGAGAGCAATTTTGACATTCCATATGACTTGTAAACACATCTAAATATTTAAAACTCTAAAGATGAAATTAAATGCCCGCCACGTTGTGGGCGTTCTGACAATATTTTGTTCGATTTTACTTTAAAAGTAATCCATACCAAATTTAAAGATTCTGACTTTTGTAGTGCTTCAGTTAAGTTTAGTGTATTTTCTTTATATAAGGATACCCAGCCCCGGATAAAATTCTAAAATATATCTAAAAATCTAAACATATTGTAGATTTCTGTAAGTAGTGTTTAAAATATCCCGTTGAGAAGTTTGCAAATGTTCATTTCAACTTCTCCGAAAACCACAACTGACTTTTCCGAAAAACCTAAAATCTTAAACTAAACAAAACTTATGCCGTTTTAAGGAAGTGGTTGATACCAATAATTCACAAGTAAATTGAAGTCAATCCGAGTATATAGAGTTACCCAGCTCCGGATAATATTCCAAAGTTCTAAAAATGTTGTAGATTTCTGTAAGTAGTGTTTTCAAAATAAAAGGTGCTGTCTAGTTTGCAGTACATTTAAATCGGTAAAATTGCGCACTTTCACTACTTTTTTCTATTTTCTCTAGGAAATGAGTAATATTATTAAAATGCATCCCGTAGTTATGTGATATCTTGTATACCATTTCGATTACTAACTGCATCAGCAATAAAATTTTCCAAAAATATTTTATATACAGAAATGGCCCTGTTACAGTTTTATTATAGTATAGATATAGATTTAGGTAAACATAAAATTTGTATTCACAAAAAAATAGCATAAGCATAAATCATGAAGTTTAAAGCAATTACAAATTTATGGAATAAAATCATCAAAACTTTGCCACATGTCCGGCAAAGAAAACTGTACTTTTATTACGTATGACAAAGAAAAATGGGCGATTGGCTATAATAAATTCCTGTCGTGGATCCATGATCAGTTCACGAAAATCTATTAAGAAAAGACAATATGAAAATTAAATTAGATTTAACTATTATAGAATATTTTCAAACTTACCGACGTTCGCATCTACATTAGTGCCGCCCATGTTGAAATTCAAAAATACCTTATGTTTTATATGCGACATTTTTGGAGGATTAGTATCCTGAAAAATACCACTTAAATTGGCATTTTCTCCAAATATTGAAGAGCCACACATCCCTTTTAAAGTGTCCTTTAAATCAAGATTAAATTCCATGCTAAATTTGGGAAGAGTTACACCTACTCTCTGTACCACTAGCTTGGAAGTAATATCATTCAAATCTGTTTCCTTTAGTTTCGCTTCTAATCTCTCCAAGTTCGATGTTTCATCGGGCAATATGATTAACATAGAAATATCAGAATTTTCATAAGGCATTTCTAAAACTTTAGCATTTAACTCGGATGATTTCAAATAAGGAAACCGATCATCTGCAAGCATGAAATCCCTTTTCAGTTCCACTTTATTTCCATTACTTAATTTGAAATCAAATCTGCGAGAATAATGCCAGTGAAAAGGATGCAGCCATCTTGCCTTGAAATAAATAGCATTTACCAAAATCGCGTTGGTATTACTATTAAGTGCGTATGGTTTTATAATATAATTTGTTTTGTTTTCCATCTGTTTTGTTTTAAATACAATCATTGAACCCTTGCTAAAGTCTACATTTTGTGTTTCACAATTAAAGTTCTTTCGGGCAATTTTACTAAATTCTTCATTAACTTTTATATTTCTGCTAACGTATAAATGACTTGTGATTGCGATTTTTGGTGCATTTTTATCAGCTTTAGTTTTTGTTAATGTGTTTTTAAAAAAGTCACCATATTTGGAAGCAAAATTTGTTTTATCAGTTTGTTCTAGTCTTAAGACTTTGCGCAGTTCTTCAGCTGTATGACCTTCGGCACCCATATAAGTTAAAGCCAAACTATTATAAATAGAGGCCGGTGAATAGACAACATTTTCCATTGTTCTATTGTCAAACATAAATTGAAGTAAATCCCTGGCAAATAAATTATTACTTAGTGGTTCTGGAGGTGTTGTAGGCACTGCCGTAACGTATTGTGATGAAAGGATCGCTATCCAAACTGAAATAAAAAATATAAGAAAAAAAAATTAAAACAAATAGGCGGCTTAAGAATATAAAAACATTAAAGTAATACTTGTGTGAATAATTGTGAAGTATTTTCTGGGTAATTCCAAGTTAAATCAACAAAAAAAAAAAATCAGCATAACTTCTGATCCCACCATGGTCCCACTCTGAAACCATGTAACTCATTAAACCATGTTAAAAAACATATGTAAATATTAAATTAAAGGACACTATCTCAAAGATTTTAATAAAACTTTTTTTAAATATCAGAAAAAAATATGTTACAAAATTTGATGATTCATGATTGACACCAAATTAAAGCGTATGAAATACCCTTTAAAATGAGCTATTACTCAACTTTCTAGGACTTATAGAACTGGATTTAGAATATATTTAATTATCGAACGCACATGCAAAAAAGCGACATTTTCCAATTTTCCAAAACAAGTTTCAATAATTCTTGCAAAAAAAAAACCGACTACAAAACGAATATATGTGCATCAATTCTAAACTAAAAATTTAAAAGGAAGTAATCTGTAAGAAATAGTACTCAAATCAAATACTTTTATACTTGTTGCTCTAACGGACATAGTAATATACGTTCTGTACATTCAAATGTCTATCCATAACGACAAATAACGTCAGATATGAGGACACCCTTTATTTTGTTTTACAGTTATTATTACTGACACAGTAAAAGCTTGGCCATATGCATCAATTTACATCAACTATTGAGACACCCTTTATAACTTTAAATATTTATAAATGTTATTATACGGGACATAGTAGTGGAGATTCTGTCTAATTTTCAAGTGTTTGTCTAACGGTTCAAAAGATAGGGCTAGATAGGTAAAATTACATCAATTATGGGTACACCCTTTAGTTTCCAAATTTAAATTATATACTTGATGTTATAAAGGACTTAGATATATAGGTTCTTTGTAAATTTCAACCGTCTCTCTGTAACGGTTCAATAGTTTGGCAATATACATCAAATTACATCAACTATTGGGACACCCTTTAACTTCTAATTATAAATATTTAATTTCTGATTATAAATATTTGACATTCTGTCCAATTTTCAAGTGATTGTCTACAATGGTTCAAATGGTTCATATATTTAAATTGACGTCACATATGGGGACACCCTTTAATTTTTAAGTTTATTTTTTTATTAATTTCTGTTATTGGCAGCTATAGTAATAAGCAGTTTTTTAAAATTTTACAATTTTACACGTAAAAAACACGTATGTTGTATGGGGACACCCTTTAATTTTCAAAATTCTGCACTTCTTTTAAAATGGGACCAATCTGTAAGCATTTCCTTTCTAATAAAGAAAAAAGTTTTAAAATCGGTTCAGAAATGACTGAGTTCTGCGGGCACAAACATAAAAAAAAGCAACATTCAGACGAACTGATAACCTCCTTCTTTTTTGAAGTCGGTTAGTAAAATCTGAAGTAGTCATTTTGAGTGCCTTGTGAATTTGACGTGGAAATAATTACCCTTCTATCTTTATCTATACCGATAATAAAATAGTCTGTCTGCCTGTATTATCATCACGTAAAAACTACTGAATGAATTTAAACAAAATTTCGAGAGGAGGTACCTTAGTATCCTGATTCTAATATAGGATTTGATTAAGAAGACCAGAGAGATGTAACAAGAATTGTAGGAGCAACTTTGCATTGTAATCAATATAATTGGTGAACTTTTGAAATCATTTCAGCAAGAGAATTCCAATTCTCTAAAATATTATTTTTTATAGCGAAGACCAGTCAAAGTAGTCAATATATATGTACATTTTTTATGAGTTGTATGTTTTGAATAGTCTATATATTACATCCTGCCTTGACATTTGCACTTAAGAAGCAGTAGAAAAATATAGTGATAAGTGTGACGTCTAAAGGGATGTTTAATAGTTGTAGTACAGGAGATATATGCTGACCAAGTCAGCAGCGGAAAATAATAAATAATTAACAATTTCTAAATAAAAAGTTTTCTAAAATAATGGCACAAAGCGAAAGTTCAAAGCACAATATCACTTAAATATATAATGTGAATAAGGGTTTTTATGACATGACTGAAAACCTTGTTTTCGAAAATAAATTTGTAAAATTACCCAACAAAAAATAAATTTACCAAGGACATCATTTTTAAAAATCTTAAATTATCCTTTTTTTGCACTTCACGTTTGAATAATTATTTTTTTTGTATAAATTTTAATATTAATCTGTTATTAACTTTTTCTTTTTAAGATCTGTGCAGCTTATTCGAACAGTTTGTAGACAGTAGTTAGAATGAAACTTTTCCTACAAATTATTACTTTATATACAACATATGTCTGAACTACAAACGTAATTCTAAGAATTGAAAAGTTTTGTTTTTCTACTTTACTATTTATTGGCTTATGCTGAGGCTATAAAGCAATAAAGACATCGGCAGAGGGGTCTTATGATTTAACGATAATAAAAAAAAACATGTCAAAGTGCTATATTTCGCCATTCCGAATCTTATATACCCTTTACCATAGTAATGTTAAATATTGCCTTACTCTGTTATTATAACATTCGGTTTTTAATTTTCAATTATTATTATAAATATAATATAGTTAGTTATTTTTATATTAGTTATTTTTTGTAAAAATTTTATCAAAAAATTTGTTTGTGAAAATTTTTATCGAAAAATTTTCGTAAAATTTTATTCGAAAAGCTTTTTGTAAAAATTTTTCGAAAATTTTTTGTAAAATTTTTATCGAAAAATTTATAGATAAAAATTTACAAAAATATTTTTGATACAATTTTATCGAAAATCTTTTGTGAAAATTATAGCGAAAAAATTTTGTAAAAATTTTATCGAAAATTTTTTGTAAAAATTGTACGAAATTTTTTTTTTAAAAATGTTATCGCAATTTTTTTATAAAATTTTATCGAAAATTTTATTGTAAAAATATTATCGCTTTTTTATAAAATTTTATCGAAAATTTTTTGTAAAAATTTTTACAAAAAGGGAAAATATATTGAACAAAGCAACTCAACTAGTCATTGATTTGTGCAAGGAATAAACTTAAGGCCTGCAGAGCAACAGTATTAATTCGTTTACGTTGTTATATATGGCGAATACTTATTTATGTTATTTCCTGTTTGAACATAAGTTGCTGTTTACAAAGAATGAAAAGCCGGCAGAGCAGCGGATTTATTTTGTGCATGTTGTTATGGGTGGCGAATACGTGTTTATGTCGTTTTCTATTTGAACATAATTTTCTGTTTTCCAACAATTTTTCTGAATGCTTATTGCACAGAAGATAGTAGTAGTAGTAGTACGGTTGCGCAACAGATGGCGCTGTTTAAATCTTAAACTGTAGATCTAAAATATAACAACAATATCATCGTCATGTTATAAAACAGCTTTTATAACAAATGTTTTAACAAAAATGTTAAGACGAGATAAAAAACATTAACATAGGCAGTCTACACTTACTACTAACATGATGTTAGTATTAGTGTTTATAATTTTATGTCTAATATAGACGGAAGGTTAGAATGAAAAGGGCTATATTATTCCTTAAAAAAAGTTCTAATGTGAAAAATTTTGCCTTAAAGTGCTAAATATAGCGCAAAAAAATCTAAGTTGGCATCGCTAAATAAATGACAAATTTCACCGAACTCGTGACATTTTTGGGATGTTCTTAATACAGTGGGTGAATTATAGCTATTGTTAAAAGCACATCTAACTAACGACAAATTAGCAGTTTATTGCCTAGTAAACATATTTTGTTACTGCTTTATTTTAATGCTAATAAATTGCTTTTTTCTTTTTCGCTTTCGTTTTTAATGTTTTACTGCACTATATATTTAGTTTAATCTTAATATTTATATTTTGTACTTTGTCTTGCTAACTCAACAATCCATATCTCAAGGTTAAAAAAACAAACTTTATAAGAGAAATTTAGCAATACCTGGGTTTTAGCACTAAACATTTATTTGTGGTTAAAATTTTTTTTACAGTTTTCTCTTAAACTTGAATTTCGCGTTAAATGTGGATGGTTGTGTTTCACTAAGGCGAATTGAATTTACCATGTGTGAGCGATAAACCAGCTGTGTATTATTTACTCCCCTTTTTTGCTGACGTCTTGTCAAAAAAGTATTAATTAGTATATGCTAGTAAAATATCAAAGCTCTTGTTTTATTGTAGTTGTTATCGTAGTACTATCAGCTTGTAAAATAATTCGCCTTGTGTTGCAAGGGAATTATCTTTTTCTTAATTAATTTTTTTCTCTTAAATATACATAAAATAAACAACTACAACAACCCTGCCAGATCCTTCTAGAATAAAACACTCTAAATACATGTTTTTGCTTCACTGTAGATAAAAATTCTCCACTTTGAGCGATATGGCAGTAATTGAATTTAAGGTCTACGTGTCCAGTTGCTTTGTACAGTACAAGGCGATTTTATACCAGGTGGAGGCATTAGCCCAGCTGACTGTTTTTTGTTCTACTTTTTCTGCTAATGTCTGTTTAAAAAACATTGTTTTATATCTGCTAGTAACATGTCAAAGCTGTAGTGCAAACACCTGGTATGAAGTCGCCTTGGTATAGCAGAAAAGTGTTAAACAGTGTTTAAACAATGTTGTCAACAAACAGATCTTAATAAATGAAGTGTCATTAAAATACAATTTTTATTGAGATATTTTATTTTGAATGCGACGAAGAAATAAAACATAACAATAACAATGCTTAAGCTAGGAGGCAATATGGAGTTGTTTAGATGAACCTCAGAGATCGACCCTTAACTAGACATAAGTGTCAGTTTTAATCCAGAGGATTAGAGAAAAATTCAGACTTGATGCCGACACGATATGGAATAATTATTTAAGATACATACAGGCGAATTCATCTCTGGAGGAAAAAAGGTAATAAAAAACGGGACAAGTTCTTACGTATGAGTAATTCAGAACTGAGAATGCATGTTTTTATAATGACAGAATATAATGATCTGAAATATTTCTTGAAAAAGATTCGACTTTGTGAAGATGATATCTGCAGATAGTATGGCGAAGAAGAGGAAAAATTGTCTTTGTCAATACCCTGCATTATCACACAGTCGTGATAAATATTTTGGCTCTTTTTTCTTTCAGAATATGGAGGACTCGAAGGGTTTTGAGGCTATGCTGATTGTCAAATTGACAAAGCTCACGGCACAACTAAGAGGGAGTGATTAAAACAGATCTATATACGGTGTACAGTGTCAGAGGAGTCAGTAAGGATCAATAGTGATCTTGTGAATCTACACATATATAATTATGTGTGATCCTCTCTAAAAGTGGTTTTACAAGAAGTGTATTTGTCATATGACTTGTCACTTTTCTATGTGTAAACTTTAAACTCGTCGTGTGAACCCTTTCAAACAAAACATGTGGATTTACCATGTGTACAATACATATGACATTTTTCATTTAGAACGTGTTTTATTTTGATGTGACAAAGCATCTGATATCCTGTAATGTAAACTTGATATTTTGCTATTTTAGGTTTTTTGTGGTATCAAAAGCATTAAAAGCGTTGCAAAAGCTCTACGGTTGCATCTTTGCATCAGCTGTGGTTGGCAATACAAAACTGTGTGGCGAAAAAATTATATATTATAGGTTATGTCAGATGTAATTACGCATGTACGTTTGAAAGCAAAGATTATAAAACATATGTAATTAAATAGTATTCAAATAAACAATACAAAAAAACTAATGCAATAAAAAATATTTTTTTTTATTTTAAGTAATAACCTGTCGATATACTAGGATAATTTGATATCTCGAACAGTGCTTTTTTCGGCGAAACGCATTTAATTTCTCAGCATAGCCTACCTTAAGCTCCATACGTTTAAATCACAGTTTTTGTTGGTTTTTCTCCTTCAAATAAAAAATTTTTTCAATACCCTCAGAATAGGCGTTTGTTTAAATGTGTATCTTTTCGTTCTTAACACCCAGACATTTTTTCTAATTTGGAAACATGAAATTGTCGCACGGTACAAAATCTATAGAGTATAATAGATGGGGTAGCAGTTCATATCCCAATTCATAGAATTGTGCCGTAGTGAATAAAAAAGTGTTCACTTACACGTATACACATGCATTGTCTTGATTGCGGCACCCATCGCTCAGCGTTTTGTTCCCATATAACGAAGAGACAAAAATAAAAGGAATCGTTAGATATTTTTTAATTTTGGTACACTACCATTTAATGGCTTATTTAAGAAAAATATGAACTTTAGTTTTAATGTAGACTTACCCATTCATAAGGAGCTCTGTGTGGGTGGACATCGTTTTCTCCAATAATGGCCTACGGAAGAATTCAGAAGGGATGGACAGGAACGCCTCGCAAGAGGTGAATGGGTTAATCTTTAGAGGCTCTCCTATGGCGTTGAACTGGGATATTGCACTGATACAGCACTGGCTAGCATAAGACAGGACCACTGGTAGAAGCCTGTTAAATGTGGATGCCATTGAGGAACTGAGCCTTGAATAAATGCTAGCAGTTACTGGAGACTGCGTTATGAGAAAGGAGGCCGACAGATACCAGTCGACAGTCTAAAATCACTAAAGTCAAGATTAAGGGCTGGTTATAGCACGTGACTCAATTTAAGTAGGTTGCAGTAAATTACATTTCGGTTCCCTATAATCAAAGAGGACGGAAGGGGTCGAAAAGGGATCCATTATGTAAGTGGTCTGCTTCGACATTCCCTATACATTAATAATAGCGCTCCAACAGTTCCAAGATAGAAGATAGATAATATTGCAGAATGTGATATACCCGTTCGATTTATGTGCTTACAAGCAACTCACGCGTATTTAATGGATTATTCAGCTATTGTTTGGGCGACAAGTTGAAGGTTTGGCATCAGTTATGTTGGTACTTCCTGACAATATTTGGCTCGATTTTGCTTTGAATATATAGTGCTTCAGTTATGTTTTTACTTTATATAAAGGTACCCATCCCTGGATAAAATTCTAAAATTTATAAAAAATTCTAAAATTCTAAAAATTATTTTAAAGCTCTGTAAGAAGTGTTTCAAATATTTTAATAACAATGTAATTCCACAAAAATCAAAATACAAATTGTATTTAGTTGGCGCCATCTGTTGCGCAATTTTGTTTAAAATATCCCACTTTCAAAAATAAAAGGTGCGCAACCGTGTTTAAAATATCCCAGTTTTAACCGAAAATGTCAGTGCCGTTAAATTGGAGATTGCGCATTGGAGATATTTTTGCGGCAAAAAGTGTATTCTATATTGGTATCAGGGAGCTTTTGTTAAAATCTATCCAGTAGTTTTTACGTGATGCTAACGAAAAAGAAAAGCACACAGACAGACGTAGAGACAGATTTATTGTAAAGTGATTGGGAAATTAAAAAAAAAATATATATCAGATTCATTTAATAATAATATACAAAATTTTTTAGCATGCTTCTCAATATTTACAAAAAAAAATTATAGAATTATATTTAACGTCATTTATAATCTTTAATACCTTATCTAAATTAAGTTGAGCATTTCAAAAGTATTTAAGTCTAAAAAATGTATTTGAGTCTAATAAAGTGCACAGTGTTTTCATGGACATTTAAATTGTAAATTGTGCTGAAAATAATAATTTTGTTCTTATATGATCTAGCATCAAGGGGTAAAAAGCCACCACAAGCTCTAATGATCCATCCAGTATGTTATGATGAAAGGTTAAAAGAAGCGGTATATTATCGTAATTTAAGTAACGATGATGAAGATAATGATGAAGAAAATTTGATGCCTTATATGGTAAGGAACGTTATGACTATACCGTAAGTAACATTATGACTATAACGTAAGGAAGGTTTTGACTATAACATAAGGAACGTTATGGCTATAATGTAAGGAACGTTCGTTTTTTCTTATAAATTTGTAACATCTCTCAATTATAGGATTGGTCAGATGATCACTTGATTAAATTCTCTATGTATAAGGATCTAGAATATTATATATATTCTTGGGGTCGGAAATAAATGTTGTAGGAATAACCCACGGAATAACCTTCTTATATATACTGGTTTTACCTATGGTGAAGGGTATAAAAAGGTATTCTAAAATGGGAATTTAATTTTCAGATTTTTTTTTAATATTTTTACTGATTTTCTTTGAAAAGTCAAATATCCATTTGTATGTGTTTTAGTGCACTCTGAAACACCAAGGATTACTTGGCTCCTACAGCAATATGTGAATCAATAAAAAAAAAGAGATATTAAGATCTTTTTTTAGACACTTTTCGCAAAAGCTCTGGTTACTTGCCTTAAGAGTTTTCAACACAATTTTTGTTTTACAGATTTTTAGTTCTTAGGAAAATATGGCGACTAGCCTTCTTGTATCTCTATCTAACTAAAACTTAAATGGCGCAAGCAGCAAAACAGTTTTATCCAAAAAATTCAAGAAAAAAAAACAATATTATAACCTCAGCGCCAAACACATGTCCAACTATCAAACAATGTGACCAAAATATTCAACGTAATCCAAGGATGAGACATCAGCACCTTTCAGACATAAACACCCTCCTTTTCACTGCAAAAAGATTGATCATAAATATGTAGAATAATAATAATGCTTTAATATCAAGTAATCAATTATAATTGATTTTAGTTTTTAAATAATTACTAGTGAAACTGTTTTACTGAAAAGAATTACAATTAAAGAACAAAAACAAATTTTTAGTTATCATAACTTACAACAAAATGCTGATAAAATATTAAAATTAATTATTCATTCTAATTAATTAGTCCCATGTGTGGTATTCTTTTAATACTTTAGAAATTGTAAAGGGTTTGCATTTGTTTTAAGCTTTTGATTGAACGTATAACATATACTTAATAAATAAAAGGGTATTCATTTGCTATTAAATGTTCTATGACTTAATTTTTTAGCATATCCCTTTATGCTGCCTATCGAACTCCGAACATATTGAATAACCTCGAGTAATGAAATCAATTATATATATAATAATATGTAGTAAAATAAATTTAAAAAAACAACAGCTACGTCCGTCATCAGCATTCTTCGCATCCATCTACTCTGGGTAGTGTTTAATGGTAAACATCACATATTTAACCAACAAAACTCAGAAAAAGGTATACGAGAATTCAATAATCAATCGTCAGCTGGTGAGAACGAAATCTACCGCTACCTAAAGCTTCCCTCTTGTTTGATATTTTGCTTTATTATTTGCCACCTTATATTTGTTGTTACCTCAGCCAACCTTCGGTTGGCAATGAGAGCAACTGTTTAATTGTTTTGCAAACATTTATCTTTAGTGTATACCAAGGATTTAGAAGGCCATCCCGAAAATAAAATTGTAAATGTCTGCGCATGTTGGCCTAATGACGTCACGAAACTGTCTTCCTATTGGCAAATAATTCTGATTGAGAGTGTAACTATAAATTATGAGAGTTTTTAATATAAAGGATGGGAGTTTATTTGCAGTGTTGCCAGTTTTTGCTATTAGTTAGATTTATTTGTGGGTGCTTATTTGAAGGAATTTGTTGATTACAGACTTGGCAACCTTACATTGGCCGAACAACGTCGTCAGAGAGAATAAAAGACCTTAAGCCTAACTTTAACAATTAATTTATTATATTTTATTTTTATATACAAATGTGTAAAGTGGATAAAATATCAAATTGTAAATAAATGTATATATCGCATACTAAATCATAAACAGTCACAACTCCAAACCAGTTTACAATATAATCTCTAACGGGAAAAAAATTTTGTTTTAACCATTGGTTTCTTTAACTGGATGGTTTTATTTAATGAGGATCTTATTTTAATTATAAAATTAAAAACAATTTTTTGTCTCAACAATTTTTTGTGAAATTTGAGTTGTGGCTGTTTATGATTTAGTATACGATACATACATAGTTCTAGTTTTTAATATACTTTTTTTAAACTGAAAATGTTATTATTAAGTTATAGGCCCTAATTACCGCAACCCAAAATATTTTTTGTACAGCATTTGAGTTTACCGTACAAGTTCTATGCTACGAACAAAACCTTCTTCCATAAATTACGAGACCTCAAGGCAGGACATGCACATAGTACGTATACCCAAGTGTCACCGTTCAGCTCACAGTACCTGCAACTTTTGATCTCAGTGACTTCTAAATTGAATTAATGGTTACGAAGAGCACAATGAACGTTTAAGCATCCTCTAAGTAACTTTAAATCAGTGCTATAGAGTGCTAGTAGCCTTTGGAATGCACGCCGATATAATGTGATAAAACGTTTTGATTTTCTGAGCCAAGTCAGAGTTTCCCAATGGCAAGAGATCTCTGCTTCGGCCCAGAGCTCAGTTTCAGTGGATAGGTCTCAGAAAAACTTTGGTTCTATAAATATACGTCGACCGCTTTAACAAATTTGATATCACTTAATGGACATTAAAGCTTAGATATCGTTAATATTATTTTTTATATAGCATTTCATGGTCGCAGTTAAAAGTGTAATTTATTTAGACCCAAAAACTAAAACCTTAACATTTTTATTGCTAGTAACCACGGACGTCTTTAGGAAACGTAATTTAACCAGATTCACCTAGTAAAATCTTTACGTTTTTAATACTAGTAATAATTTTTGGTACCGTGAAATAACTCCCAAATGAAATAAGTCCCAATGAAAATGAAATAACTTCCAAATTTAAAAAACGAAATAACTCCCAACGCCAAAATGAAATAAGTTCCAAAAACTTAACCGTTAATTCAAAACAATTATATTTTTACAAAAAAAAAAAATCAAATAACTCCCAAATGAAATAAGTCCCAACAAAAATGAAATAACTCCCAATACAAATTATATTTGCACCCGGGCACTGTTTAACTGTTTTAACCTTTATGGTATAACAGGTACCTCCTGATGAAGGAGGTCCATAACTTTGATATCATACCATATATCATAGATATATGACCAAAGGCCGGCTATACAGACAATATTTTGTTAGCGAAGCCGCTGTTCCATATACCATAGAGAGATCATTAGCCATCCCGGCCTGTGTAGCCGGCCTTCAGCCGTGTGGAAGGGTTTAATCTCTATAGTATAACCAACACCGGCTTCGCTTACTAAAGTTTTCCTTCATAGCCGGCCTTCGGCCGGGCGCAAGGATTTTCTCCTCTATGGTATAACCAACACCGGCTTCGCTTACTGAAGATTTTCTCCTCTATGGTATAACCAACACCGGCTTCGCTGACTAAAAGTTTTCTCTGTATCCAGAATAATGCAATTTTAGTCAAATGAAATAACTCCCAATCAAAATAAATGAAATAACTCTCAACAGAATTAAGTTAGGAGTTATTTCATTTCGGAGTTATTTCATTGCGAAATAATTCCCAATGAAAAATTATGAAATAACCTCAAAAAATTGGGAGTTATTTCATTATGTATGGATTGTATGGGATTTTTGATTTTTTTTTTTTTTTTGGGATTATTTCATTTTCTTTTTTTTTTGATTTATTTCATTTGGGAGATATTTCACGGTACCACCATTTTTCTTTAAACTGTTATGCGGCCTTCTTTAAAACAAAAGACAAATATTCGACCAATTATGAAAAAACCTATTTTTATTGTAAATTACATTAAAAGTATTTTAAAATATTATGTGTACCACGCACAGTGTTTTGTTCCCATATAACGATGGGACATAAATAGAAGGACTTGATACAGGCTTAAGAAACTTTGCAGGGCAGTTATATTTAGCCTATTTAAGAAAAATTATAGTTTTTGAAAAAAATGGTCCAATAATTCACTTTAGTTACGTATGGCTGTGTTAAATAAATCACTCTTCAGATATAATGATTTCTATTACATTGAAAAGAGTACGTAGCGTATGATTAATATTGCATTTATAATTGTGTGTGAAAAAATAAGTATACGTCTGCAATGTTCAGTATGATTCTATTGTTTCGTATTGTGCGATTCTGCCTTCAGACCATTTGCTGAGTAGTCTTTATTTATCTAGAACTAACCGATTTCAGTAGTTTAGTTTTATTAGTTTCTTTTAAGCTTTATGAAAAAGGAAATCATTTCTTCTTTCAAGTGGATGTGCAATAGTCTCAGTTTATTTTTTGGTAATTTTTTAAGTGAACGATATAATGATAGAATTAGTTAAATTGAGATATTTATACAAGAGATTGAAGCAAGCGGACAAATATTCCTAACAGATTTAGCTCTGTGTATGACGGTTTACGTTTCTTTTTATTCGTGCATCTTTTATGTTTCCGTTAGAGGTGAACGCTTAGATTATTTTGGAGCCATCAAACTGTTTTCTCTGGGTTTCTTAAATGGATTTACACGTTTTATTTTCCAAAATCAAAACAAACCCTCAACAAATTTATTATCTATATACCAGAATTGATCGAGCTCTTCAAAGCGATTATTGGACACGTTATTGACAAAAAAAAACAGTCTGATTAATTCCAAAGAATATGTGAATATTGGACCTCTACATTACGACATTGAATGCCATATTATTATCTTAATAATAAAGCCAATTAAATAAATAATAAAAACGGGTTTTTTATAATTTGATAAAGAAAATTTAATTTCACCAAAAATTTAATTTAATTTTGTCAAAAATTAAATTGAGCTAAAAATTTTAAAATGAAAACGATTTCTACAATAGTAATATTAGTTTTAAGTTTTATTGAGTCGTTTTTCATATTTATTCTAGTTGATGCCGCGCCGTCGTAAATTTTGAGGCAACAATACTAATATAGTATTCTCCAACAGAAGAATACACCATTGACTGAATGTGGATAATTTTAATTAAACCAAAAACACATCTCCAATTGTATTGTATATCTGTGAAAAATATTTGTCATTAATTATGTATTTCTTACGCATTATTGCTTCAAAATTTATTAAATAAATATTTTATGAACAGGTTGTTGGTTGGTCTATTGGCTACCTATATGTATATTACTTTCTATTTAAAGGATTTAATACAAATCAAAGCAAAAAACCAAACAAAATTCGCCTCTCGCAGGGGATTATAGATCCCCCGAGATCTGCATGCAATCCATGCATTCTACTGGTCGCGGTCTAATATTTATTTGGCAAAAAAAAGCAAAAATGAATAATTACAACCGAAAAAAAAAATAAATAAAACGTTAAAAAATAAGGTGGGTATGATTTTTTTGTCCACAGCCTCGAATGGAATGGTCTGATGTTGCTGAATTCCCTTAGTGAAATTTTCGAAACTATGCCTAGCAGATTGGTGGGCTTAAATTTTCTTTATATCTTCTGGTGCCTTGGCGAAGTTGATTTCAACCTGAACACAGACGGACAGACAGACAGACAGACATACGGACATCGCTTAATGAACTTCTCTATGCATAAGGATTCAGAATATATACACTTTATGGGGTCGGAAATGAATATTGTGGAAACTACATATGAAATGAGAAACTTAAATATAGCCTTTTCCAACTGTGGTGAAGGGTGTGATAATATTCGAAACAACAAAAGATACACAATATTCATGCACCCAAATCAAGACCTAGAAATGCAAGACCGTGTAATTTATAAAAAAAATACTTGAACAATCAAAAATCAAAGTTTTTATATTATTTAATTCATTTATTTATAACTTATGTAGACATTAAATTTTATATCAAAAACATAATATAAAATAAGCATAAATTATGACAACCAAAGCTTATACACACATATTTGTATGAAATAAAATCATCAAAACCTTGTTACATGTCCTTCAAAAAATATCGTATTTTTATTACGTACGACAAAGAAAAATGGGCGAGTGGCAAAAAATATCTCTTGCCCAGGAACAAGAAACTTGGGTTCCGGTTGCTCATCTGCGAAAAATTTAAAACAAATATATTATATATTAAAAATTATAAAGCATTTTAAAGCTTACCGGTGTTAGCAACAACATTAGAGCCGCCCTCACTAAAATCGAAAAGAACCTTATGTTTTATATCCGAAATTTTTTGACGATTGGCATCCGTAAAAATGCCCCTTAAATTGGCATTTTCGTCAAATATGGAAGAGCCGCCCATCCTCCTTAAAGTGTCCTTCAAATTAATATCAAATTCTATACGAAATTTGGGAACAGCTAGAACTACTCTATGTTTCACTAGCTTCGAAGTAATATCATTCAAATCTATTTCCCTCAGTTGCTTTTCTAAATTTTCCAATTTTCTTGATTTATGGGGCAATATGATCAACATAGAAATTTCAGAATTTTGATAACGCATTTCTAAAACAGTAGCATTTAATTCGGTTGATTCAAAATAACCAAAAAGATCATCTACAATCATATAGTTAACTTTTACCAGGCTGTTTTCATTTGTATTAAAAATAGATCTGCGATTATATTTCTTATGAAAAGGATGCAACCATTTTGCCTTGAAATAAATGGCATTTACCAATATGGCTGCTGTAGTTTTGTTTACGATATTTGGTTGTATAATATTTGTTATTTTATTTTCGGTCTCTTGTTTCACCCACTTATTTATATTCTCTGCAACCATTGATTCCTGGCTAAAGTCTACATTTTCCGTTTCACAATTAAAGTTGTTTATGGCACTTTTACTAAATTGCTTAACAACTTGATTAGTGCTGCTGACGTATAAACGATTTATCATTGGAAGTTGTGGTGCATTACTTTGAGTTTTAGATTTTATGAATGTGGTTTTAACAAAATCACCATATTTGGAAGCAAAACTTGTTTTATCTTTTTTTGCTAGTTTTAAGACGTTACGTAGTTCATCAGCTGATCGACCTTCGGCACCTGAATATATTATAGCCAAACTAGTATAAATGGCGGCTGGTGAATAAACTTTATTTTCTGTTGTTTTATTATTTAACATCAAAGGAAGTAAATTGCTGGCAAATAAATTATGACTTAGTGGCTCTGGAGGCACAACAGACGTTGTCATTACATTGTTGCAGTGTAACGAAAGGATGGCTATCAAAACTGAAACAGAAAAAAAGAATATAATATAATATAATATAATATAATATAATATAATATAATATAATATAATATAATATAATATAATATAATATAATATAATATAATATAATATAATATTAAATAATATTAAGAATAATATAGTCGGCCATGCTAAATCTAATATACCCTTCACCACTGTTCAATATTCCCTTACTCTGTTTAGGTTCTCAAGTTCACATTAATATACATTCGGTTTTTACTTTTCTGATTTTCAACTTCATTATAACAAATATAATATAAAAATATAGACAATTTTTTTTTGTAAAAAATTTATCGAAAAATTATTGTAAAATTTTTTTGGAAAAAATGTATTGAAAATTTTTTGTAAAAATTTTATCGAAAATTTTTTGTATAAATTTTATCGAAATTTTTTATAAAAATTTTTCGACAATTTTTTGTAAAAATTTTATCTAAAATTTTTTTAAAAGCTTTATAGAAACCTCTCTTTTAAATTTTATTGAAAATTTTTGTAAAATTTTACCTAAAATATTTTTAATATTTTACCAAAAAATGTTGGTAGAAAATTTTTTTGTAAATATTTTATCGAAAAATTTTTTGTAAAAATTTTATAGAAAATTTTTTTGTACAAATTTTATAGAAGATTTTTTTGTAAATATTTTATCGAAAAATATTTTGTAAAAATTTTATAGAAAATTTTTTTGTAAAAATTTTATGGAAAATTTTATAGAAAATTTTTTTGTAAGAATTTTATAGAAAATTTTTTTGTAAAAATTTTATAGAAAATTTTTTTGTAAAAATTTTATAGAAAATTTTTTTGTAAAAATTTTATAGAAAATTTTTTTGTAAAAATTTTATAGAAAATTTTTTTGTAAAAATTTTATAGAAAATTTTTTTGTAAAAATTTTATAGAAAATTTTTTTGTAAAAATTTTATAGAAAATTTTTTTGTAAAAATTTTATAGAAAATTTTTTTGTAAAAATTTTATAGAAAATTTTTTTGTAAAAATTTTATAGAAAATTTTTTTGTAAAAATTTTATAGAAAATTTTTTTGTAAAAATTTTATAGAAAATTTTTTTGTAAAAATTTTATAGAAAATTTTTTTGTAAAAATTTTATAGAAAATTTTTTTGTAAAAATTTTATAGAAAATTTTTTTGTAAAAATTTTATAGAAAAATTTTTTTGTAATTTATTTTAAATTATGTTAAAATTTTTACAAAATAAAATTGTATAGAATTTTTTTTTAATTTTATAGAAAATTATTTTGTAAAAATTCTGTAAAATTTTTTTTTGTAAAAAGTATATAGAAAATTTTTTTAAAGAATTGTATTGAAAATTTTTCGGAAAAATTTTATCGAATATTTTTTTGAATAATTTGATCAAAAATTTGTTTGTTACGCGAAAAAGTTAAGTAAAACATTTAAAAGATAAGTTTTTTTATGATTGAGTTGTCGTTTCGTGGTCGTTGTGCTTCACTGGCTTTTCTAACTTTATTTTTTAATTTTTTTTTAATTGGAAAATGGAAAAAACTTTTTAAATATCTCGTGAAATATTTTTCTAAAATGGCTTTGCTGCGTCAAATTTCCTTTTTTAGTACAATTTCAATTTGATGTAGTTAATTCTATAATTCTATGTTATTTGTAAGCAGCTCCTTATCATGGGTTTCAGTTTGTTATGGTAAAGAAGGATAATTTTTTCGAAAATTAAAAAAAAACATTCCGATTTAAATTGTACTAAAAATGGTACAATTGTGCCAACTTTAAAAACCCTGTATTTATGAGAAAAAATTATCTTTGAATTATTTAACTCAACAAACACATTCTTAAAATTTATCAAAACAAATAGATAAATTTTCAGAATGTAGGTTGTAGGTTCTTCTGCCGAATCCACAAACATGTTTGAAATTCAGTTTTAATCTTAAACGTTTGGCGTTTGCGAGAGAGATAAAGTTTTTTTTTACAATGTGCAATAAAAACATACAAACTAGCATTTTAATTTAGAAATTGTTCAAAATTAGGTTTATTATTAAAAAAAAGATAAAGAAAATACTAGCAGAAAGTAATGCATTAAAATTAAAAAAAAACGTTATCTTTCTCGCAAACGCCAAACGTTTAAAATTAAAACTGAATTTCAAAAATTTTGCTGAATCCAAATCTGTTCACAGCTTTTGTAGTTTTAGAGATATTCTTATTTAAATAAAATAAAAATATCAAAACATTAGATATGTAGTTATTGTGATAATAATGATCGGCAAACTAAAAAAAGGCGGGAGCTTGAACCTTGTTATATGATTTTAATGGACTTTTATGTTCTGAATCCAAATCTGATTACAGATTGATTTCTACCACGTCTAATTTTTGAGATATTCTTGTTTAAATAAAATACTGATATTGAAATATTTAGTAGGCAACCGTGAAAGTGTAATCGAGACTGTTTGCTTTTTCTTTCATAAGTATAACAACAAGCAGAGATCTAACTAATCGTGAAATTCTCGGTGGAGGCAGTTGGGCAAAAAATTGTCGGCGGCGGCTTGAAGTCGTCTGAAGCCGAAGATTTCTAAGAAATTTATTCTACAGACCATTTATCATAAAAACAAAACAAATAAGAAACAAGTTGATTTTACATCAATATTATGGACAGATCACAAGTGATGTGAGAGTTTTTTTTTCGGTTGCTGAAATAGCTTTTCATCAATATCAATTCAAAACCTGCTTACGAATTAATCACCTTTAATCACCATACAACATTTTTACTTTTCTTTCTCTTTTCTGCCACCTATGTAGAATTCTTCGAAAACCTTTTGACATCCGGAAATGTATAATATTCAAGTTTTTTTTAATTCTGTTCTTCTCTTCAGAAGATCATCGTAACATAAAATATCCCTAGAAGATGAAAGTATGAACTTATTTAAATTTTGGCCTTCAGAAGATCCGGATGAATTTATTTAAATTTCGTCCTTCATCCGCATCTGAAGTTAAAAAACATAATAGCTCTTCCCATCCAACTTGCTTTTTGCTAGACTATACGTGTTAACACGATACCAATTTTTTACTTCCAATGGGATGTGCCACTCCCAGTGTTCTTATCCAGTCTGTATTTTTCTAGACTATGCACATTAGTATGAGAGTTACTTGTGCAAAGTTTCAAGACTATACCTAATGTAGTTCTCTAGGTACGCGATAATAATTTTTCACTTTGAATAGGAGGTACCACGACCTCCATTCAAATTCAGTCTGGGTTTCTCTACACAATGTATCTTAATATAGGGGTTACTGATGCAAAATTCCCAGGCGTTACCTATTGAGGTTCTCTATATACACAATAATAATTTTTAACTTTGTATGGGAGTAATACCCCCACTGCCCCAATTCATTCTGTATTTTGGCAGACTATGCGCCTTAACACAAAGGCTATTCTTGCAAAGTTTGAAGGTGCTATCTGTTGCAGTTCGCCGGGAACACGATAATAATTTTTCACTTTGTATGGGCGTTACCACGCCAAGTATACCGGCTATAACTCATGAACCAGTACACATACAAGGACCGTTTGTACATAAAAACCTTGGTATTGACGTCACCTTTGCAGAAACAAAATCGGTTCACGCATTCCAGAGAACATCAATTACTAACACAATGCAACTTTTTTTTTATATATTAGATTAATGCGTTATTGTAAAGATAATTAAAAGTCATTAGTTTTCAGTTATTATAAAGAACTAAAGCTTCTTTTGTAAGAGAAGCAAAGTAGGCACAAGTGATGTTGAAAGCAGTAAAAATATACTGGCTTATTGCTCTTAAGTTAGATTGCTAAATTTTACTTTATATCTTAGACCTAATACCAAAAAAAAAAAATACAAAAATTCAGTAATGCGGAATTGCTTTAGTCTTAAACTGGAAAAAAATCAAAAGTGCTGGTACCCGCTATTAAAGCAGAAAAAATAAAACATGCGGTAACTATTTAAAAATGAATGTAGTAACATTAAGAAGGAACAATATTGGCATTATTGGCTGAACATCATCTCCATCTTTCTCAACATACTTCTACGTATCTATCATTTAATAAGTTCAGAAACTTAATAACTTAAAAATTTTATTTTCTTAAATATTTAAAAAAAATTAGCAAATAAAAAGTTGATGGACAGCAAGGCTGTCCGAAATGCATTCGTATTGACTAATAAATTATTCAATTTTGTTTAACAATAAATATCAAGTTTTTTATTTGGCAAACTCTTTTTGTAGTCAATAAAGGAAATTTTCTACCACTAACAAAATTAAAAAAATAAAAAGTTACCTGTATTTAAGAAGGACATCATATTTAAAACTGTTGTGAATTACTTTTTTCCTAATATTAGAAAATGTTGCTGATTTTTTTCACTTCACGTTTGAATCAATGTTTTTTTTTTTTGTTTGTATAAATTTTAATTTTTTTTTATCTTTGCTTTCGTAAGTACTTTTTTGGAAAGAATGAAAATTTTAACATAAAATATCGCTTTATATAGCAACTGCAAACCTAATGAATTGTCTTTTATAAAATGAGATTCATTTGGCTATGACGCCGGCAGAGAAGAGTTACGATTTAAAGATAATAAAAAATACTTATATCAAAAATCTCTATATCTATTTATTATACCCGCCATATCAAAAATCTCTATATCTATTTATTATACCCGCCACAACAGGTACGAAACGTTAGATTGCTTCCTTTTCTTCATTTGTGATCACATACATACATTCTGAATTCTAATAGTAAATCAGGACAATCTATTAGACCATTACCAAGATTGTATAAAAAAGTAATTGATGAAATATTGCGTCTTGTTTCAAGAGTTTTTATGAAATTAATTCACATTTATCCGCATAAGAAGGAATTGGAATTGAAGGTAATGAATTAGAAAAATGTAAAAACGATGCGTATTAATTTGGGAACTGGGGCTCCAAATAAACGAGGCATATTCTAATCTGCATCTTACTTAAGTAGTAAACAGTATTTTCTTAGTGATCAAACAGATTGGTCAAAGAGATTATCAGAATTACGACGAATAAACTTAACACTGAATAACCCTTAGGTATTATATAATTTAAATGGTTATTGAATAATAATTTTCTATCAAACATTACACGTAAATCCACAATTTCATCGACGGAATATAAAGTATTACCACTTAAAATATATTTGGTGATAATAGTATTGCGACATCTATGAAAAGTCATAGACAAACATTTATTTAAATTAAAAGATAGACCATTACACTCAGACCAGAAAGACAATCTATCTAAATCCTCTTGAAAATTTTTACAATCATTAAGACTATAAATCGATTTGAAAATTTTTAAATCATCAGCATAAAGTAAAAAATTTGAATATTTAATACAAAGACTAATGTCATTAATGAAAATATTAAATAGCAAGGGCCCTTGAGGGATACCAGAAAATGGTAAAAAACTGAAACTACAGAAATTCTTTGAGACAAGTAATGTCTAAACTAAGATAGCATAATAGAATGAATGCCAAGTTTAGATAACTTAGTTAAAAGAAGTTTATGTGGTACACGGTCAAATGCCTTTGCAAAATCTGTGTAAATTGTATCAGCTTGAACGTTGTTCTCAAAATTACGTATGCAAAATCTCGTAAATACTGCAAAATTAGTCGTGGTCGACCTACCAGACATAAAACCATGTTGAGAAATAGATATATGCCTTTTAAAGGAAAAGAATAATTTACCAAACACAATATGTTCTAAAATTTTTGCAATATTGGTTAGTTTAGAGATGGGCCTATAATTGCAGACATCGTCTCTTTTCCCTGATTTAAAAACAGGAAAAATAGTAGAATATTTCCATTTATTAATAACATAACCACTACTAAAAGATTTATTGAAAATTATTTTTAAAGGTGAACAAAGTGATGAAAAACATTTCTTTAATAAAAATGCTGAAAATCCATCATTATCACATTTAAATGAAGCAGAAATTTTAAAAATACCATTAATTACATCTTCATCAGAGATTTGAAGTGAACCAAAATCTAGAAAGGAGTTCAGTTCATTAATATAAAAATTATTAGAAGGTAAAGAGACGTCAGAAAAATTAGATTTAAAGTATGAAGCAAAAAAGTTTAACGAATCTTGCAAAGAGTTCGATATTAAATTATTATACACCATTCTGGTATATAAGAGTTTTTTCTTTTGGAATTAACAAAAGTCCAAAATCTTTTAGGATTATGTTTTAAAAGATTATTAAAACTCATAATGTATTGATTATACAAAAATTTATTGAGAAAATTAAATTCTCTTTCAAAACGACGAAAGTTATTTTTTATCAACAATATTATTTGATGATTTGTATCTCTTGTAAAATTTATTCTTAAGATTTTTTAATTTTTTCAGTCCTTTAGTATACCATGTTAGTTTATAAATTTTAGGCTTAGCTAAAGGAATATTATTTTGAAAAATGTTATTAACAACAGACAAAAAGTTGTCAAAGCAAATACCAATAATATCACTTTCTAATAATTTGTACCAATCCAGGTTACTTATGAGATTATTCAAAACAGAGAAATTTCAATTATTATAATTATAACGTATTTCATCATTATGATTTTTTGATAGATATAGACAGATTGGAAAAGAACACAATTCGAGAGAAAATTTTAAATCAGAGTTGATAAATACTAAATCAAGTATTTTGTTTAATCTATGATAAACAATATTAATTTGTTGTAAGTCAATACTAAGAAAGGAATCAATTAAATTTATTTCAAAAGACTTGTTCACATTATTTGGCAAGAATACATTTGAATTAGGAATCTCCGACCAAATAACATCACTGAGGTTAAAATCACCTAATATACATAATCTGTCATTATTTTTTAAACTATCAGAGATGTTTAATACATTATTAATATGACAATTATATAAATAATCAGAACTATTAGGAGGTATATATGATACAACAATGAATAATTCATAATTTACCACCTTAATCGTTACACATAATTGATCAATAATTGAATCCATATTTAATAATGTTATAAATCTGCTACATAGCGTTTTTTTACGGCAAGGAGAACTCCACCGCCTCTGCTGCATCCAGTTTTATCAAAATCATGATCTTTACGATATACCATGTATAAGAATGGGTTAAAAAATTCTTCACTATAAAAATCCAAATTCAACCAGGTTTTTGTAATAACAAATACATCAGAATCACATTCAGATGTAAATTTATTAAATAATAAAGATTTAGTTCTCATGCCAGAGATATTATGATAATAAATTTTTAGAGCATTTATACTTCGGGTTAGATTTGTAACTGAGGAATTGTTGTTTTCTGAAAAAACTTAAATGGCCGAACTTTGATGGCAGAAGTCCATAGTTGGGGTTGAAAAAGTTGATCATAAAAACTATCTTGAACACCAAGCTTAAAGTTTACAAATTTTAAGCTATCCATAGACATATCTATTTTTTACCAATTTATAGCCGGCAATATTTTCATTCCCAATATTAAGATGTTTTTTTTATATAAGACTTTATATCTTCTTCAGTTACTGAAGGTTTAAAAGAAGACAAGTGGACCCATTTCATTTTTAACACCACATCTAACTCAGAGTTATTGTTTTTACCAACAACAACTCTACGTTGTTTCGAAGAATGTTTTTTTCTAATTGTAACATTTCTCCAATCAGAATTTTCATTTCTATCTACTTCATCATTTAAAACCACTAAATTATCATTATTGTAAGTTTGACAATCAGTGACTTTTTTGTTTTGGTCACTGACCCCATAAACATCTTTAAAAGAATTATTACCTGTTTGAGACACAGATGTTTGTGCATGCATGCTCATTTAATTTTACAGCAACACCATCAACACTTGTTGTAGAAGTAAAGGGTGATTTTTTTGAGGTTAGGATTTTCATGCATTAGTATTTGACAGATCACGTGAGATTTCAGACATGGTGCCAAAGAGAAAGATGCTCAGTATGCTTTGACATTTCATCATGAATAGACTTACTAACGAGCAACGCTTGCAAATCATTGAATTTTATTACCAAAATCAGTGTTCGGTTCGAAATGTTCAAATGTGACAAATTTTGTTCAGCGATGAGGCTCATTTCTGGTTGAATGGCTACGTAAATAAGCAAAATTGCCGCATTTGGAATGAAGAGCAACCAGAAGCCGTTCAAGAACTGCCCATGCATCCCGAAAAATGCACTGTTTGGTGTGGTTTGTACGCTGGTGGAATCATTGGACCGTATTTTTTCAAAGATGCTGTTGGACGCAACGTTACGGTGAATGGCGATCGCTATCGTTCGATGCTAACAAACTTTTTGTTGCCAAAAATGGAACAACTGAACTTGGTTGACATGTGGTTTCAACAAGATGCCACACAGCTCGCGATTCTATGGCCATTTTGAGGGAAAACTTCGGAGAACAATTCATCTCAAGAAATGGACCGGTAAGTTGGCCACCAAGATCATGCGATTTGACGCCTTTAGACTATTTTTTGTGGGGCTACGTCAAGTCTAAAGTCTACAGAAATAAGCCAGCAACTATTCCAGCTTTGGAAGACAACATTTCCGAAGAAATTCGGGCTATTCCGGCCGAAATGCTCGAAAAAGTTGCCCAAAATTGGACTTTCCGAATGGACCACCTAAGACGCAGCCGCGGTCAACATTTAAATGAAATTATCTTCAAAAAGTAAATGTCATGGACCAATCTAACGTTTCAAATAAAGAACCGATGAGATTTTGCAAATTTTATGCGTTTTTTTTAAAAAAAAAGTTCTCAAGCTCTTAAAAAATCACTCGTTAGAAACACAAGCAGCATTATTATTAGCATGCAGTTTACCAATTGTTTTTGTTGACGAATTTGAAGATATTGGCAAATTAGAATTAAAACCTATTTTTTTAATAGGGAAACTGCGATGAGAGGAAATATTTATGTTATTGTTGATTGCATTAGTATCAAAGAATTGGGAGCACAATGATTTAAGTTGTTGAATCTCATAAGATAAAATACTTATATTTTTTATTAAGTCGCGTGATACATTTAAACAATTATCACAATTATAAGCAATATTTTCAATATTAATAATTGCATTAAAAGCAAGGCGAATTTATACCAGGTGTGAGCAGTAGAGCAACAACTACAACAAAACAACAACCTTGACATTAGATTAGCAGATATGAAACAATGTATTTTTTGACAAGACATTAGCAAAAAACGAGAGCAAAAAGCAATCAGCTGGGCTAGCAACTCCACCTGGTATAAATTCGCCTTGATTAAAAGCATTTTCATCTTTCACTCTTGCACAGATTGTATGAAATTTGCATTGGCAGATTTTACATGAAAGATACAGTTATTTTTAATGTGTTTGTATCAACTAGAACAAATTGATTTCTCCGACATAATAAACAACGTCTTGTCTTATCGAAAGCAGAACTAGAACTATGTAGTAGAACTATTGTTAGATAAATTCTTATAATTTTACTTTTACTTTATTTATGTTTTGTTGTTTTTCGTGTAAAAAAATATAAAAATTTAATTAATATTTTTTACAATAAAAAAAAAAAAAAATATTGAGTGGCCTGCACTCAACTTTACCATACCCAATGGAAATAGATATTTTTATGGATATATTACATAAAGAATATATATTTATTATTATTACATATATTTATATTATAACATAAAGAATATAAGTTCAAAGTATATTCCAATCGAAAAATTAATTATTTTCGGTTTAGGGTGTTAAGTAAACTACCCCTTGTCCCTTCCCCATTATGCCCAAAATTTATACAGCTCTTCATCTCCCTAAACCAAAGGCACATACTGAATTTCATTTCGATATGTCAAACAGTACGACCTGTACAAACTCCACAAAAATGACATCATCGCGAAAATAGACAAAATGGATTCAGAAGACCTCAAAACGTATAAATCCGTCGAAATCCCGACCTCGATTTTTTTTCATGATTACTATACTTTACCTTATACTACATATGGTAAAGTAAAAAAATTGTAGCTCATTAGAGCCTAAATTATGCTACAAATTTTAATTTAAAGGGGGTGCTGTAGCTGAAATGGTTAGCACGTTGACTACTGAGATATGGTCATGAGTTCAATACTCAGCCGAGGCAACATCAATTTTTCTGATATGTATTAATTTCTCTTTATAATAATGCATATCACAGCGCACTCCTTCGCCGGTATTACTACATAGCATTAAATCGTCGGCGAAGTAAAATAATTATAAATTGGCTATGCTAGCTTCAAACTAATTCGCCTAAATAACGTGGAATTGCAATTGAATTACTATCATACTAACCATCTGTCTTATCTACTCCTATCCTTTTCCGAAGGAAGTAACACATTTAATATAGGCATTAATTGCCTGAGTGCTACTTCTCTTAAAAAAAAAAATGTGAAAATATTTATCACAAGACTTCGGATTCACAAAAAATTAAAACTAAAGTTTTCTATCTTAAGCAAAATTTCGTTGTTTTTTGATTCTATATAATTAATGTAAATTACATAATTCTTCCGGAAACTTGTGTTCCTTTAATTGATAATCCTTTCCTTGATCCATACATGGGACGGATGCATTATATTGACTAATAAATTGCCTATTTCATTGGCATTAGCCTATAAATAGTGCAGATTAATTTTTTCCTTTTATTTAGACACTGTTATAAAAAACTAACTGTGCCCACACACGATGTATGCGTCCTAAAAACATTTCGTTCGAATTTGCTTGGTAAGTCATCCACACCAAGTTTTAAAACTCTTACGTATTTACTTTCTACAAAAGCACCCATCCCTGGATAAAATTCTAAAATTTATATAAAATCGTATTATTCTAAAAATTATTGTTAAGCTCTGTAAATGGTGTTAAAAAAATTCCACAAAGTAAAAATACGAATCAAATATAAATTTTATTTAATTCTCTATTTGGCAATACGTAATTCATATTTTTTCATTATTTTAAAACAGCGCCATCTGTTCAGCAACCGTGAATATCAAGCTTCCAAAAATAAAAGATGCCTTAAAGAGTGCAGTACCTTTAAATCTTTTCTCCACTTTCTCTTGGAAATTAGATATTTATGCGGAGAAAGTATTCTATATATGAATCAGGATACTAAAGTACATCCTCACAAAATTTTGTTAAAATCACTGTAATAGTTTTTACATGATAAGAACTTTGACAGATAGACAGCCAGACAGACAGACAGCCAGACAGACAGAAATGAGTTACTCTCTTATTATTATACTAGCTTTGCCCGCACACGTTATGTGCATCCTGACAATATTTTTTTTTGATTTTATTTTGAAAGTAGTCCACACCAATTTATAAAGACTCTTACGTTTTTACTTTATATAAAATTACCCATCCCTGGGTAAAATTCTAAAACTTATATAAAATTTTAAAAATGATTGTATGGGTTACTTATTATTTTAAAACAGCGCCATCTGTTGCGCAACATAGATTAATATATTCCGCTTTGCAAAACAAAAGGTGCCTTAAAGTATGCAATACCTTTAAATTGGTAAAACAATTGGCATACTGTCACTAGTTTTTCTCCACTTTCTCTTGGAAATAAGATATTTTTGCAAAAAAAAAAAATAAACTATATTGGAATCAGGACACTCAGGTACCGCCTCACAAAATTTTTGTTAAAATCCATTCAGTAGTTTTTACAGGATGCGAACACAAAGAAAAAGACAGACAGTTACAAAATGAGTTACTGTTTTATTATATGTATAGATGGGAGATTGACTTTTTCATTGTTTTAAAATATATTAACTTCTTGTTTTAAATGAAAAAACAATCCTTTTAAGGTTATTCACTAACAATGTACTTAGACTAAGGTGTATATTAAACAATTTAAGATTATAGCAACCAAATCGAAAACTGAATTTAAAATAATGCTATAATTGAAATGTTTCTACAATTTTAGTCGAGAAAAAGTCTTAGCAAAACAGAATTATTTTATTGTTATTCAGTTCTCTTTTAATGCTTGTTGTTTTTTCAGTTTTTTTTTAGAGAAGTATTGTTAAGAAATAAATAGGAAAGAACACAAAAAAAAACGAAAGTTAAAAATCGCTTAGTTGTTACTGTTATTTTTGCTCCTAGCAATAGAAGAAATACAAACAAGTACTCACTTCTGCTCCCCACTGTATATATGTATGTACATATGTATATATTTATAGATATGCTAAGTTTTCAACATCTACAAGATTTGCAACAGCAGTTTCCTATAAATCGTGAGTTTCGCATTTATTTCAGCTTGAGATCTCGCGAGTGTATAAGGGCGATTTAAATAAATGTTAAAACTCACTAAAATCGTGCGTTTTTTGAATTCACTTAGAACAGTATATTTAACTGTATAAATTTGCAGTTAATTGCTTAATATTTATTGATTACTTTAATTTCTCTTTATGCATTTGTAACTTAATACTCTTCAATAAATTAATTTAGACTTTTGTTTTTCGTCTTTATTATTTTACTACTCAATTTGTTTTTTGTTTTTGTTTTTGCTTTCCAACTACTTTGACGCTACCCATACATATCTAAAAGTTAAATAAAGATACTAAATCTTCAAAAGCAGTTTAGCTATAACCAGGTGTTAAGTACTAAACATAAATGTGTGTTTTTAATGATTTTATAAACGTTGTTATCTGTTTATAAAATCATGTTTATAAAATCATGAAATCATATTTAAAAAAAACAAATATTTTTGGTTTAAAAAACAAATTTTCCTACAAAAATTTTTCCACCCCCCCCTGAAATTAAATTGAAGCTGACTGTATATTTGTATACTCTTCATCACAGGTGAAAGAGATATCGTCCCCTTAATAAAACAATAGTGTAAAATTTTTTCGACATTTCGAGATAATAGAGTTTAAAGTTTTTGTTTTATTAGACATCGAAGAAAACAGTAATTTTTCAGAAAATAATCGATGGTTTTAAGTTGTGGTCATTTAAATATATGGTGGAATAATCAGGCTATTTGTAGATGATATTTCAATAATTTGCAAGTGCTTTGATTGCAAATAAATGGGATTCAAAGAACCATGATGTCACTTAGACTATTTTATTTGTTTTACAATATGTATGAAAATCATTATACACTATTTTATTTGAATTGACTCCAAATAATATATTGTTAAAAATTACGACTTTATTTTGTTATAAATTAATAAAAATAGTTAGTAATAAAAATAGTGTATAAAAATAGTGTATAGAAAAATAGTGTATAAAAACACTATTTTTCTTTGAAATTATATTCAGTGTAACAACTAATTAAAACAGCATACCTGCACTTATTTTTTTTTTTTATTAAATTGTTTTATTTGCAATCTATTTTACAATCAAAATAATAAGCAAATTTCATGACATATAAAGAACATACATTGAGTTTTCCTTAAAACTCAAAAAAAAAAGAAAATAAAATTTTACTTTTGTAATTTAAATAGGATTTGACAAATTAAATTTTCTATTTTCGGAAGGGAAAGTCAAGAACATGAAGCCTTTTAAGTCTCTGGATTTCATTGCTATCATCTAATAGGTTTATTGCTAACACATTGGAATGATTACTTAGTCTATTAAGGTATCTTTCACTGAAGTTATTGATCTCTTCCTTTACCATTAAAATTCGAAGATCTCTGTGTATGTTTTTGTTGCTGATAAACGATGGCGCATTTGTTAAAAGTCTGAGAGTTTTTGACTAGTATCTCTGTAATATCTCAACGTTCGAATTACTTGCAGTTCCCCAAAGTTGATGCCGTATGTCCATATAGGTTTTAGAATTGTTTTGTATAACAGAACCTTATTTTCCAAGCTTAAGCTTGATCTTGGGCCCAATAACCAAAACATTTTTCTTGTTTTTAATTTAAGCTGCTCACGTTTCTTTTTGACATGCTCTTTCCAAGTAAGTCTTCGATCAAGATGAAGTCCTAAATATTTTACAGTGTTGCAGCTGGGTATAGCTGTGCCATTTAAATAAACAGGCGAGCAATCATTTTTTCTTAGCGTAAATGTAACATGAACGGACTTTGTATTATTAACTTTAATATTCCACTTTTGAGGCCAATCTTGAAGAAGATTCAATTGATTTTGTAGCATCTCGGAAGCTATTATCGGTGATTCGTTTGAGGCTAACAAAGCAGTATCGTCTGCATAGGTAGCAGTAGTTATATTTTCAATTGTTGGCATATCTGCTGTAAAAATTGTGTACAATACTGGTCCCAGGATACTGCCTTGTGAAATACCCGCGTTAATACAACCAAAACTTGAATAATTTTCATTTATGCTTACAAAGAAGGATCTGTCTTGAATATATGTTTTAAGTACCAAATAAAATGGGGCTGGGATGAGGTTTTTTAATTTATACAGGAGTCCACTGTGCCAGACTCTGTCAAAAGCCTGTTGAACATCTAAAAATACAGCAGAACAATACAATTTTCTTTCTAAGGCGTATGAAATGTTATTGACAATCCTATGACACTGTTCTGGTGTTCCATCTTTATGCCTAAACCCGAACTGATAATCAGGTATAATATTTTGTTTTTCTAAGATTGGCATTAATCTCTTTAAAAAGAGCCTTTCAAAAATTTTTGAGAAACTTGACAACAAATTGATTGGTCTATAGGATGCAACATTATATTCGGGTTTGCCAGGTTTTACTACCATTATTATTTTTGCATATTTCCATTGCGATGGAAAATGGTTTAGTCTTAATATAGAATTGTAAATTGTTGTGAGAAAAACAATTCCTTTTTTAGGTAAAGATTTTAAAGCCTTGGAATTGATATTATAAAAACATATAAATGCATTACAAAATGTGATGTGCAATCATGTGCGCAACAATTTGAACGAAATTATTAATGATTTTATAGGTTAGAATTTTTATGGTTAAATTTTTAATTTAAAAAATTGATTAACGAAAAAATAAATTTTAATTATTGGATTTTAAGCATAAAAGTTTCTTGGAATTTAGGTAGGGTTTTGCAATTTTTCTGCAAAGAAGCTTAATCGCAAACAGAATCTAAATCTTAACATATAATAAAACTGCAACAGGACCATTTCTGTACATCAACTATTTTTTGAGAATTTTATTCCTGGTGCAGATAGTAATCGAAATGGAATAAAAAGCATAATTTTTGTCTATCTGTGTTCACAATCGCGTAAAAACTACTGGATAATTTTAATAAGGAGGTACCTTAATATCTCGTTTAAAATATAAAATACTTTTTTCCTGTAAATATATCTCATTTCCAAAAGAAATTAGAGAAATATTTGTGAAAGTACGCAATTGTACCGATTCAATAGTACTGCAAACTTGACAGCACCTTTTATTTTGGTTCAAGGGAAATTTTGATTTGAAATCTATATTTACAGAACTTTACAATAACTTTTGTATACATTTTTTTACATACATTTTTGAATTTCATATAAAGCCTTTGTTCGTCAGTAATTACCAAGGGATGGGTACCTCTATATAAGGTAAATACATAAACCATTACTGAGACACTATAAACGTAAGACTCTTAAAAGTTGGTGTGGATTATATTCAAAGCAAAATAATATTTTCGGGACGCTGACGCTGGCGGGCACAGCTAGTCTATATATAAAGCACAAAATGTGTTTGTTTTTCGGAGGCTATAGCTGCACACACCAGTGAACCGATCTTTCTGAAATTTTCACAGTTTGTTATTAGGTATACGGTTGGTAAAAAAGGGTACTTAATTTTATTATATTCGACGTCGGAGTGGCACCTCCCATACAAAGTAAATACTTATCATCGTGTTGCTGGGTAACAGTAATAGGTAGCGCCTTAAAATTTGCACCAATAACCTCTATATTAACATACATAGTTTGGAGAAAGATATTCTGTATGAAAATAGTGGGTGTGGTACCTCCCATACAAAGTGAAATAGTACTATCCTGTATCTAGAGAACTGTATCTGGAGAACTGCAATAGGTGCAATTATTAATGAAAAACTTCAAACACGCAATTATACGCTAATATTTTAATTGATCTTCCACTTTGTGGAAGTAGAATTTCACCAAATTTTTACCACATATAGAATCAGTTATGTAGATTCTTATTATGCAACAAAATATAATGATGTACATGCGTATACATTATTATTTTATTGAGGGGACGATATATAGACGTTTGCCGTTCCATTTTTAATTTTTACAAGATTCATTTTTGACCATATACTCCATAAATCGGTTTTTTTAAGACTTCAGAATAACTATAGAAAGTTAAAGCCCACCAATTTGTCAGGCTTTGTTTTTAAAAATTTTTTCTTTTTAAATTCAGCAGCGATCGATCTATGCCAT
Source organism: Phasia obesa (assembly GCA_949628195.1). Lineage (NCBI taxonomy): Eukaryota > Metazoa > Arthropoda > Insecta > Diptera > Tachinidae > Phasia > Phasia obesa. The sequence goes on along the minus strand of OX451219.1, from coordinate 114,735,662 downwards.
TCATTATTCATATACCTAGAGAACTTATATAGACAAAGGCTTGAAATTAAATCCAAATATCCATTACATTAATGCCAATAGGCTAGTGGAAAACAAGATGGATTTGAACACGGGGCGTGGTAAATACCATACTAAGAACAATACTACTATCGTGTAATTAGAAAACTATAACACACAAAAAAAAATTATTTCCACCAATCAAAGATTTTAATTGGCTTCAGGTTAAAAATTAATTAAATAATTAATTGATTTATTCAATTAATTGTTTAATTGGAATTTTTTGTAATTGATTCAAACAAATAAATGTTTCAATCAACTAAAAAATTAATTGAATTTTAGAACTGATTCAAACCCATAATTGGTGAAAAAATTTTTCGGTGAAAGCAAAAATAGCGAAACATGTAGTATCGTATTAAAAGATCCAAATAGGCTGCCCCTTAACATGCTAAATGATCGTAATTTGATTCGACTAAAAAGAAGGGATATTGCTTTTCTTTGTCGTATATAGAGGGATGATATTTATGCCTTGGAAGCCAAATACATCATCAATTATTTCGCTTCGAATGCGGAAACAACAGCTTGAATTTGATGTAACAAATTGACAGAGGGACGTTAATTTTTCGTCGGAATATAACTAAGTAATGGCTCTCAAGGATAGGTAGTATATAACTGGCACTTACAGAATATCCAAATTTCTTTCACGGTTAGTAGAGAAAAGAAGAAGTAGGCGCTCTTAGCCTTTCAGAAAAAATTTGATATTCCTGATGCTGGGTAATATCAAGATATTTTATGATTTGAGATACATAGAAAAAAAATGTTTTCACCAATTAAATAAATGTTTTAGGTTTCAGTTTATTTAATAATAATATTTAATTCATTCAATTACTTGTTTACTTAGGATTTTTTTGTTCTGTTTTGAATAAAAAAAATAAAAATTAAAAAATTAAATCAATTAAAAAGTTAATTGAAATTGAACTGAAAAAACTTATAAAAATATTTAATTGGTGAACAATTTTTTTCTGTGCAGAGTCTTTTAATTCTGTACAATAAACTCCCTTATTAATGTACAGTCCCCCACAAAAAGTCCACTAAGTTCGAGGAATAGGTGTGGTTAATCCAATGCTTAGAAACTATGTTACTGAGGAACTTTAATAGGAGGTGTATAGTCGAGCAATAACCTGGGTCTGGGTCGGAATAGTAGGTGCAGTGCCTCGCATATAAAGTTAAAACTTATTGTTGTAAGCCTAGGGAACTACAAAAGGGAAAGTTTTAAAATGTTGTGCTCTGAGAACAACGTGTTTTCAAGTTTTAAACCTAATGATAAGAACGGGAGTTTGATTTTAACTTTTCTAACTAAGAAGTGCGTTTTCGAGTTTAAGCTTGGTCACTGGTTTATTTTACTTTTTGACAATGGCGCCTGCAAAGCACATTGCGGAATGCCGAAAACACAAAATATATTTGTTTCTTTGTCGAAAGACTATAGCTATCTACATCAGTGAACCGATCTTCTTGAAATGTTCACAGCATGATAAAGCTAGTGACATGGCAACCACCATACAAATAAAATATGTATAATCGTGTTATTTGAAATCTTAAATAAATATAATCTGGCAATTTTTAACCGACTTCAAAAAAAGAAGGAAGTTATCAATTCGTCTGAATGTTGCTTTTGTTTTTTTATGTTTGTGCCCGCAGAACTCAGTCATTTCTGAATCGATTTTAAAAATTTTTTCTCTATTAGAGAGGAAACGCTTACAGATTGGTCCCATTTTAAAAGAAGTGCAGAATTAAAGGGTGTCCCCATACAACATGCATGTTTTTTACGTGTATTATGAACCGTAAAGGGCACCCTTTTAAAATTTTAAAAAAACTGCTTCTTACTATAGCTCCCAATAACAGAAATTAATAAAAAAAATAAATTTAAAAGTTAAAGGGTGTCGCCATATGAGACGTCAATTTAAATATATGAACCATTTGAACCATTGTAGAAAATCACTTGGAAATTAGACAGAATGTCCAATATTTATAATCAGAAATTAAATATTTATGATTAGAAGTTAAAGGGTGTCCCAATAGTTGATGTAATTTGATGTATATTGCAAAACTGAACCGTAACAGAGAGACGGTTGAAATTTACAAAGAACCTGTATATCTAAGTCCTTTATAACATCAAGTATTAATTTAAATTTGGAAACTAAAGGTGGGGACAACCTTCATTTGATATAATTTTACCTATCTAGCCCTATCTTTTGAACCGTTTTAGACAAACACTTGAAAATTAGACAGAATCTCCATTACTATGTCCCGTATAATAACATTTATAAATATTATTTACTTTTAGTCACGCATGATTCCTTTGTAAATTTATTAAATAAATATTTTATGATTATAAAATATTTATTTCCAAAAAAAATATAATAATCGAAATTGATTACTATGGGGAAAGCCTATCCAGATAGCTATTTCGCTAGTGCTCAACTAGCTCATCAGTGGATTTTTCCCAATTTTTCTGAATAAAAACTCAGATTCTTATGCTTAAAACTTAATAGACTAAATGAGAAGTTCAATCAGTCTATAAAGAAAGCCAAATCTAAATTTCTAAACAAAACAAAAAACCATAGTAACCATTTCGATTTCAAAAAGTTTATTTTATTTTTCTTTCAATTTTCTACATTAAGGGTTTCCATTGGATACCATTCATAATGTATCAAAAAGACTTTTGAAAAACAAAAATAAAAATACAAATTAAAAAATTAAAAATACGAAAATCGTATTTACTCAGCGTGCGCATGCTGTTATATACAAAAAATTATATTTGGAATCGTGTTATATACATTATTTACTTTTAGTCACGCATGATTCCTTTGTAAATTTATTAAATAAATATTTTGTGATTATAAAATATTTATTTCCAAAAAATATAATAATTTAAATTTATTTTTTTCGGTCCCTGTTTTTGGCGTTGATAAGTGCGGACGCGATTTTTTTTAGCTCGCATTAACAAAAAACAAAACATACATTGTGTGAATAATTTCAAACAAAAACAAAAAAACAAACCTGTTTTAATACAACAACAAAGTTGTCTGTAATTTTTTTTTCTTTCTTTCTCTTTATTTTTTACAACGGCATATTGAATTGCTACTTTAAAAATAAAACAAAAACAATAAGGGCTAATTAGCCTCTTTAATTTAAGCAAAAAAAAAATGTAGACAATATTATATTAAATAAAGACAAAAAAACTGAAAATAATTTGTGTGTAAATTCTACGCCAGTTATACGTGCCCAATCTTGTTCGTCGCTATTGCTAACCGATGACAATAATATAACTACAAACAAGTCGCCTTCTGAACACAGTGTTACCAACAGTAATATGGATAGTGCAGAAAAACCTAAGACGCAAGTGGGAATGGACAGATATATAACTGTATTGAGAAGAGGTCGAAGCCCTAAATCTTCGCAGATTGCGCCATTGTCCAAAGTACTTAAAGATAAGGAGGCTAACGGAATAAATTCCCAAAATCGTTTTGCTATTTTAGATAGCGAAACAAGTGAACAAAAAACGGCACCCAAGTCGTTTAAACCACCACCAATTTTTTTAAGGGAAAAAAATTCGAATGAATTAATAAATAAGTTAATTTCAGTTATCGAGGAAAATTTATTCTATGCAATTCCAATCAAGCGTGGTAACATTGATGAAACAAAAATTCATTTTATAGACGAAAGTAGTTATCGTAAAGCAGTAAAGGAGTTTGAAAGCTGCAATAAGAAGTTTTATACCTATCAGCTGAAGAGTAGCAAAGGCCTACAGGTAGTCATCAAAGGTGTAGACTCATATGTTAATCCAGTGGTAATAAAAGCTGGCCTCCAAAAAGCAGGATTTAAAGTCAAAAGCGTTGATAATCTCAGAAATCGACAGCGTGTCCCTCAACCTCTATTTCGCGTTGAACTGGAACCTGGGGATATTAGATTAAAGAAGCACGAAACGCATCCAATTTATAATCTAATAAATATCTGTTACACCGCAGGATAAGTGTAGAGGAACCACATAAGCGGTCAGGACCCGTTCAGTGTTTAAATTGCCAAGAATACGGCCATACAAGGGCTTACTGCAAGTTGCCTCCGGTTTGCGTTGTGTGTGGAGAGCTTCATTGTTCCGCCCAATACGACAAACCAAAGGATGACTCCAAGGTTAAAAAATGTAGCAATTGCGGTGGAAATCACACTGCTAACTACATAGACTGTCAAGTTTTTTCTGAGGTAAGGAAGTCAACTCAGAAATTAAATACTCCTGCTAGGCAGCCACAATACCAAGCAAATGCTCATTACCCTCAGTTAGCTCAACCCACAACCAAACATGTTTCATACGCGGATATATTAAAATCCAATCATGTTTTAGCACACAAAGCGACACCTACAAACAATTCTACCCCAAATATGCATCCAGAAGCTAAAGAACAAACTCCATCTGGTAACTACAATCGTCTCGAAGCAAGTATCGAGACATTAGTGCATTCGTTAAACAGTTTTATGAGCTCTATGAGCAGCATGATGCAAGAAATGGTTCGCATGCAATCTATGATGTTGCAGGCGGTACTTAACAAACCATGAACTGTTTAAAAATATGTTTCTGGAACGCAAACGGCTTACGCCAACACAAAAATGAACTCGAGTACTTCTTGAAGAACCAACAAATTGATGTCATGATGGTTTCAGAGACTCATTTAACAACAAATAGCTTTTTTAAAATCAATGGCTATATATTATATGACACTAAAGACCCCCGTGGCAGAGCATGTGGTGGTTCAGCAATACTAATAAGGGCTCGAATTAAACATCATTTACTGTGTGATTTTTGTGAGGACTACCTTCAAGCAACAAACATCTGTATTGAAGAATATCATCAAAACTTTGTTATTTCTTCGATTTATTCACCTCCTAGATTTCAAATATCAGAGAGTCAATATATCAACTTTTTCAAATCACTAGGTCCCTGTTTCATAGCATCAGGCGACTACAACGCTAAACATACGGTTTGGGGATCACGCCTAATAACTCCAAAAGGTCGTGTTTTGTTTGATACAATTTCAAAAATGCGTCTGAATGTGATATCAAGTGGACAACCCACCTATTGGCCTACTGATCGACAAAAAATACCTGATGTTATTGATTTTGGCGTGACTAAAGGTATTTCGAGAGAAATGATTAAGGTTGAAGCGTCACTCGAATTATCCTCAGATCATTCACCCACTATTGTCTACATATGGAATCAGCAAAATATCGTGTCGCCAAAAACTTGCAGAAGCATTAATTGGTTGAAATATAGAAAGTATCTCCGTACTCATTGTTCGGAAAACATACCGCTAAGAACAACAGAAGATGTGGACCAGAGTCTAATTTATTTTGATCAAAACCTTAAATCAGCTGCCCAACATGCGACAGAAACCAGACAACCAGCTAGATACAATCAAATTTATTTTGTAGATGTCGAGCGGCTCTTGGCTGAAAAAAGAAAAATTAGAAGAGAGTGGCAAGTACACAGATCTCCTCAACTCAAAACTAGACTTAAAGATTGCACGAAACGACTAAGACAGCTGCTGGAATCTCGAAGAGTAGCATCTCTGAAAAATTACTTGGAAGACCTCGACGCAGCTGCTCAATCAGATTATTCATTATGGCGTGCATGTAGGAACCTTAAAAGACCGGTCGTACGTAAGCCTCCCTTGCGAACTTCTTGTGGAGACTGGGCAAGGAATGATACCGAAAAAGGCAATTTGTTTGTTGGACATTTGAAGAAGGTTTTCACCCCAAATGTATGTACTGATATAGCTGAGTTACCATCAGTAGAGACTAGTGCCGTAGTACCCCTAAGATTTGGATTTAGCGATATTGAAAGGGCAATAGCAGATTTAAACACCAAAAAAGCCCCTGGCGTTGATAAAACAAGTAACAAGATGTTAGTTGAGTTGCCCCGTATAGGTCGCAGAATTATTCTGTTTGTTTTTAATGCCATCTTACGTCTTGAGCACTTTCCCACAGAGTGGAAGGTCTCTTTGATAACTATGATTCCTAAACCAGGAAAAGACCACACAAAAGTAGAATCATACAGACCTATAAGCCTTTTATCAAACGTGTCAAAGTTGTTTGAGAGAATATTAATAACTAAGCTGAATCCAATTCTTAGCGCGAAAGGATGCATTCCGAACCATCAATTCGGCTTCAGAAAACAACATAGTACGATCCAACAAACACACAGATTAGTAAATGTAATTAAAACGACCTTTGAAGAAAAAAAATACTGTTCTGCGCTCTTTATCGACGTTTCTCAAGCATTCGATAAGGTTTGGCACGAAGGCCTAATATTTAAACTAAAGCTGAACTTGCCTGAAAACTTGTATAAGCTCTTAAAAGATTATTTAACGAATCGCAAGTTTTTATTAAAAGAAGGTGACTTTTTAAGCTCGCCACAGCTCATTGAAGCCGGAGTTCCCCAAGGTAGTATTTTGGGACCAATTTTATATTTACTGTACACATTGGATAATCCAATTAGCACCCTAGTCCACACATCAACTTTTGCAGATGACACAGCTTTTTTAAGTATTCATGAAAGTGCCCAAGAAGCATCACAACTTTTACAAGACCACATACTCAATTTGGAAAAATGGCTAGAAAAATGGAGAATAAAAGTGAATGAACAAAAATGCACTCACATAACTTTCACACTGCGCAGGGACTCATGCCCTCCTATTCGCATAAATAACCAAATGATACCACAGCTTTTAGACGTTAAATACCTGGGTATACATCTTCACCGTCGCCTTGGAAAAGCCACATTGACTTCAAGTTAACACAAATGAAACTAAAAGCAGTACAACTAAATTGGCTTATTGGCAGAAACTCCACCCTGAGCTTAGATTGTAAACTTCTACTATACAAGTCGGTCCTCAAACCAATTTGGTGTTATGGGATTCAGTCACTGCCTCAGCTAGTGATGTAGAAAAAATTCAAAGGCGCCAAAATAAGATTTTACGTATTATTACATCTGCTCCCTGGTATATAAAAAATTCGAACATCCACAAAGACCTAAACATGCCATCAGTTAAAGCAGAAATAGCGAACCATGCAGTCACATATCTAAAGAGGCTTGAATCTCGTCCAAACCTTTTGGCGCGTAACATGCTGAATGAACCTGGTTACATTCGACTAAAAAGAAGAGATACTGCTTTTCTTGGCCGTACATTAGAGGGATGACCCGCAAATGATTTAAAAATCCGTGTCTAGCACTGGCTGGACTTAAAAAGAATATTTTATTTTAGACTTAAGATACGAGTAATTATTGTTAGTTCAAAAATATTGAAGATACAATAAATAAATTATGAAAAAAAAAAAAAAATTTCGGTTTCTAATGGGTGATTTTTTTGAGGTTAGGATTTTCATGCATTAGTATTTGACATATCACGTGAGATTTCAGACATGGTGCCAAAGAGAAAGATGCTCAGTATGCTTTGACATTTCATCATGAATAGACTTACTAACGAGCAACGCTTGCAAATCATTGAATTTTATTACCAAAATCAGTGTTCGGTTCGAAATGTTCAAATGTGACAAATTTTGTTCAGCGATGAGGCTCATTTCTGGTTGAATGCCTACGTAAATAAGCAAAATTGCCGCATTTGGAGTGAAGAGCAACCAGAAGCCGTTCAAGAACTGCCCATGCATCCCGAAAAATGCACTGTTTGGTGTGGTTTGTACGCTGGTGGAATCATTGGACCGTATTTTTTCAAAGATGCTGTTGGACGCAACGTTACGGTGAATGGCGATCGCTATCGTTCGATGCTAACAAACTTTTTGTTGCCAAAAATGGAACAACTGAACTTGGTTGACATGTGGTTTCAACAAGATGGCGCTACATGCCACACAGCTCGCGATTCTATGGCCATTTTGAGGGAAAACTTCGGAGAACAATTCATCTCAAGAAATGGACCGGTAAGTTGGCCACCAAGATCATGCGATTTGACGCCTTTAGACTATTTTTTGTGGGGCTACGTCAAGTCTAAAGTCTACAGAAATAAGCCAGCAACTATTCCAGCTTTGGAAGACAACATTTCCGAAGAAATTCGGGCTATTCCGGCCGAAATGCTCGAAAAAGTTGCCCAAAATTGGACTTTCCGAATGGACCACCTAAGACGCAGCCGCGGTCAACATTTAAATGAAATTGTCTTCAAAAAGTAAATGTCATGGACCAATCTAACGTTTCAAATAAAGAACCGATGAGATTTTGCAAATTTTATGCGTTTTTTTAAAAAAAAAGTTCTCAAGCTCTTAAAAAATCACTCGTTATAAAGCAGATTAAATTTTTTAAATAGACCTAAAATTTGAAACCAAAAATTAAATTTAAATAAAAAAATATATATAAAAAAATAAAAGTAAAAATCCTAATTATAATTTATCATCTATACATATCTATACATATATAGCATTTTATCCAGCGATGGGTACCAGGATGGGTACAAAATAAATACGTAAGAATCTTAAAATTTGATGTGGATTACTTTCAAAGCAAAATCGAGCAAAATGTTGTCAGTACGCACACAACGTGTGTGGGAATACACCTAGCCATCAATAAAAATGATAACAATACAATCATAACAAATGAATTTTTGAAGTAGGGCTTAAGTGCGTTTAATTCTCATTAGGTTTAATGAAAACTTGTCCCATTTTTCTTTAATCACCTATTTATTTATTTATTTATTTATTTAACTAACTGCAGCACAATAAAAAATAATTATCTTATATCGGGTGGTTAAATTTTAGTATTAACGTCAAGGTTTTTCTGCATATAATTTGACATTTCTCAATTTCCGACTAACTCACTTTAAACCACGGAAAGATACACAATCGAGCAACGTGGCAACAGTGGATGATCAATTTTCGAAGAAAATCATCTTCAGTGATGAGGCACATTTTTACCTCAGTGGAATAAGCAATGCACCCACAAAGAGTGTATGTTTGGTGCGCTTTATGAGACCGCTCAGCCAGCTACTGTATATGGTGTTCGCTATAGTGAGATGAGATGATGATAACGAACATTTTATGGCCCGAATTGGAAGATATGGATGTGGACGATATGTAGTTTCAACAGGACGGTGCCAACAAATTCAATGGCCGTGTTATCTCACGTAGCGGCTATGTCACTTGGCGGCCAGCCAAGGTCATGTGATTTGACTTCTTGGACTTCTTTCTTTGGGGTTATTTGAAAGAAAAGTTGTATTTCCTAAATATTTTGTGTTTTATTCAAAATCAACATCGGCCCTTAAAAATGTAACCATCCTTTATAAAGTAGATATTGGCATCAGGATTTGACTAAACAAAATTGTAAAAATATATATTTTCAAAATAGAAAAAATAAAACGAACGCAAATCATACTTTGAAAATTCAATGGAATAGCGACATATCGATAACAAAAATAAATTATATCAAATAAAAAAAAAATGTGGGGGTAAAGTTTGACAATAAAATTATAAAAAGAGGTCAAAAAACTTAAGTAGTTATGATCTAAAGATAATGTTGTAAAATAAAAGACCATCAAGTACTAATGGGTAATTTAAGTGATTAAACAAGTAAAAAATACTAAGAAATCTAATGCAGTAAATAATATATTTTATAAAGTAATAAGCTGAGGACAATTTTATAATTCAGCTATTTTTTAAGCTAAATGCCAATAGTTTTCTCGTCAAAACGTGTCTTAATTCCCAACATAGGTCTCTCTTATCTTCTATACATGTTTTCTTCCCTCCAAATATTAAAAATTATCAAAGTCCCAAAAATAGGCCTTTGTTGTTAGAAGAAGCCATTACTTCTAAGGTGGGGATTGTCGCATGAGCATAAATCTAGAGAGAATGTGAATAGTGTTGCATTTCCTAGCCCAATGCTAGGTCTCGCTTAGGTCTATTAACGCTCTTATCTCAAGTTAAAGTATCAAACAATTTTTATAAAAGGCCGGTAATACATAATGTATAAGAAAAATCTTATGCATTTACAAGACCACTTGCTTATATTTGTTTGTGATGGTGAAATACACTAAAATAAGTGTTAAGAACTATGTAACCAAAAATGTTAAGTTCTATTGGCTAGAACTTAACATTTTTCTATTGCCTAGAACTTAACATTTTTGCTAACATTTTTTAATGTTATATAGCTTTGAGTTTACTAATTAATATTTTGTAGTCTAAGCCCCTTAAACTCGACTAGAATTTGTAACCAAACTCAACAACAGAATCAACAGATATGAAAAAAAAATTAAATGAATGTTTTAACTTGGTCAATAAGGCAGTATACTCTTAGGCGTAAATCAGATTTATTTGCTTATCTTATATTAATCAACAGAACTACTCTTCTCTACATTTACTTTGGCATTACTGCTTGTTAGGGAAAACTTCTTATCTTAAAAATTATTTTTCAAATATTTCCAGTGTGTTGGGAGATTAAGGGATTTATCCCCATATTTGTGATTTTTATTAAACTATGGATGAAAATTTTGGTTTAGGGATTGAGAAATTCGGTGACGATAGCTAATATTTTAAGGACTATTTGGGGGTTTTTATATTTTAATTATTTTAATTATTTTTTTTTTGTAATTTTTAATATTATTTAAATTTATTCCTCACACTCCTACACAGCAAATATTATTACCAATAACAAATGGTTTTTCGGTATTTTTTTCGTTTTTCAAAATTTTTTTTGTCTGATTTTTAATGCTGCTAACAGTGTTGCCATAGTAGAATTAATAAAACAATCTCAATTTATTAATATTGAAATGTTGTTTTTCTTAAAAAAAAAAATAAAGGACTTATAAATTTTGAATAGCTTCTATGTATATTTTGGTAAGTGGACTACGCTCTTTATGATATAAAAAAGCAAAAAGTATATAAAATTATTTCTTACCAAAATTTAAGTTTGTTAATAATATTGTTACGAAAAAAGAATTTATTCATTATAGGCTCTGAACCACAATACTTTCGAACAACAACATTAATGGTTTGTTTTCTTACAATGATGAAAAAAGAAACAAACAATAAAGAGTAACGCCTTAAACAAACCCACACATACATTAAATAAACACTCATCAGTTAAATACACAGCCACATACATAAACACAAGCATAAACAAATAAACAGCCACACAAACAGGTATAAAGAAATAAACAACCACACAAACAGAAAACAAGAGCAATAACAATCGAACCTGCCAGATCTGTCTGGAATAGAACATTCTGGTGCTTTTAAATCACCTATATAAGTGAATCGTGCTGGCGAGTAGTATGGCACTATTAATTTAAAAGTTAAAGAGTTAAGTTGTCGAATTTTAAGAGTGTTTACCAGTTTGCTGTATTTTAGAACAGTGGTATTAAAAAATAAAGTGACTTACAGTAAAAGTAATAACAGTGTGTATTTATTTTGCAATTAAAAGAACCCAACGTAAAGTAAAAACGTAACAATATGTTTTGCCCAATACAATATTGCGCACAGTTACTTTAATCGGTTTTATAGAAAACATAGCATAGGGCTTTCGGAATAACGATATGATTTTTCGCAGCCAAATAAAAAAACTTAGATGTTAAGATTAAAACTAAAAATTATTTTGATGTTTTCAGTAAGCCACCAAATAAAATCTATTTTGGCGTTTTTGATAGCTTTTCTTTTTAGCGTTCGATTTCTTATAGAGTTATGCTTATTTTTAGAAATACTTGTTGCAGCAACGAAGCAGATCAACTACAACACTGCATTTTACATTCCATATTCATCATAACAGAACTGTCAAACATACATTGTACTATTTTTACATTTTATCTTTTTCTTTCATGAAGTTTTAAATGATTATCTATGTACATCATAATAGTCAAGTCATTTGACAAGTATACAAGATAGAAATTAACAAGGTTATTGAATAAATTACCACTATAATCAATATTGTAATAAAAATTAAGTCAAATATTAATAAAGAATTTTTGCCTTTTTTTTGTTTTTGTTCAATTAAATTATTAATTCTGTCAATTAGTAGTTGCATTGAATTTCAGTATGATATCAAACACCTGCTTAATTTAAAAAAAAAATGTTAATATTTTTTTCTGTTAATGTATATTCGATTTAATTATAATTTTGTCTATTCTTCAAATGTGGTTAAAATTTAATGACCCTGCAAATAAATTATGTTTAAAAAATAATTTCCCTTTAACAAATTATAATTTGGTTTATTATAAAATACTATGGTTTTAAGCTAAATTATTGGTTTGAAAATTGTTTGGTTATTAAGATAAATTAAATAATTTTAGTAAACTTTTTATCTGATTCAGACAAATATTTTGTTTGAATTTTTTTTTTAACTTTGAGTAAACTTTTTTAGCTGACTCAGACAAATTTTGGTTTGAAATTTTTTTCTAATGTCAATAAATTTATTTTACCATATAACCTAATTATTTGTTTGAAAAAAATTGTGGATTACTTCCCATAAGCTAAGTTTAAATTTAATTGTTTGAATTCACAAATTTGTTTATTCAAATAGAAAATAAAAAATTGTCTGATTATGCTAATAAATTGTTTGAATATGAAAAATATTTTTTTTTTCTGTGTAATGTAGTAACGAAGACGTTATTTAAAATTACAACTGATAAATGAAGATGAAAAAGACGTAGCCAAAATAGAACTTGATTTATTGCACTTAAATTGAAAATTCGTCCAAAATGTTCATTGTAAAAAATGTTATAACCCTTCTTTTAAATCAAATCCTATATTTTTCCGAGCATAAAAAATTGTCTTTAACTATGTTACAACCCTTAATATAATATAAATAATAAAAATTCTATAATCAGCGTTAACGTATTAAGAGACATGCATATGTCAATAAATTACAATTCAAAGGTTTACCATTAAAAATGTGAATGCAACTGAAGCATTTCAGTGGCAAGTTTACACACAACCTTGTTTCTAGACCTCGCTTTGGCAAAGAAATCAATTAAATATAAAGTAAGAAATAAATTGTAGAACTAGTGGCTTTGTTAAGAAATGATATAAATACATTTTTAAAATAATAAAATCTGTTCACTGAAAAAATTATTACCAAAATATTTCCAAACAAATTTTTTTAAATATTTATTGATTATCAAAAACAGAAAGTAAATTATTCCAAGATTTGATTTATTTCTGATTGGTATGATTTCATCACTTATTTTTATTTTTAAATTTTTAACTTGAAAATGATCGATTGGATTTCTGGCCGAAAAAAGTTTCTTTGCTGAATCAAGGTCCTGGTTCGATTAAGCAAGGCTTTGTTCTTTTTCCATATATTTTTTTTAGTACGATGACATTTTTAACCGACTTCAAAAAAAGAAATAGGTTATCAATTCGTCTTTATGTTGCTTTTATTGGCATCTTCGTCATTTTCTTTAAAGGTTCCTTCAGATCAATTTCATATTCTATGCGAAATTTGGGCATCACCACAATTACGGATGTGTTTTTAATTTTTGAAGCAATTTCATTCAAATTCTTTCCCTTAAGACGCTCTTCCAATTTCTGCAAACCATCTATATAATTGGGCAATATAACCATCATAGAAATATCCGAGTTTTCATAGCGCATTTCTAAAACTTTGGCATTTAAGTCGGGCAAATCAGCATAACCAAATGTATCCACTGCTAACATGGGAACCACTTGTACTTTCTGACTGTGGCTTACATGAAAATCCATCTTCCTTCTCGAATTGCTCGCAAAGGGCTTCAACCATTTAGCCTTAAATTTTTTTTTTTTTTTTTTCATAATTTATTTATTGTATCTTCAATAATTTTTGCCTTAAAATAAATGGCATTTATTGAAATAGCATCGCTAGCTTCTGATTTTATTTTCCGTTTGTTCTTCCACTCACTTGTTTATGTTTTCTAAAGCCGTTAAGGATCAGTTAAAAAATCAATTTTATTTTAATTTAAAAAAATAATTAAAACCTTTAATTGGTGCAAAAACAATTTTCTGTGAATATGTATTCCTAAAAGGACAACGTCGAACAAATTTTAACAGGCTTAAATACACTAAAAATAGCATTAAATACACAATGGAAAATGAGAACGACAGAGAAATTTGGATTATCTTGACCCGAGGAATTGACTCTTTATTGTTCGACATTTGTAGGAAACCAACTACGAAGGACCCTCCACATTACCTCAAACAATCCTACCCAACATAAACTTATAGTATTAAGACATATGACACAGACTTAAGATAATGCCATTCAATCCAGATAAATACAATAAAGAGCTCGAAATAATTTTCACTAAGCTAAAAACAACGCCTAAGATTGCATTACTAACTAACGACAAACAACTTAGACAATACAACACCAATAAGAGAAAGAAATAAGTCAAAGAGACAATCAATACAACACGACGACACACTTTTACTTACACAGGACCGAAATATATGGAATAATTTTTCTTTTTTTACAAAGAAGGTTTACAAATAGCACTAAAAACCAGCAAAATTGTACGTCATAATCTCAAGGCATCGACAGAAACAATCGATCAACGCCACTAGAGTATACAGACTTACATGCACTTGCAACCATATATGGAACAAACTGGACGAACATTAAAAACAAGATTTATAGAAGGCATACGCTTGAAGAAATGGAAAAGAGGGTACTGCAACTTTTCATTACACATTGATACTCAGAGACACTCAGCAATAGGAATAGATGAATGTAAGACACAACTGAATCCCAGCAAAAAAGGACGACCCACATCAAAAAACATGAAATTATACAAAACACGAACGTTTAACGGAGACTCAAGCTACTGAAATACTCTACTAATAAAAAATATTACTCTGGCATGTGTTAAAAACATATGATTTCTTCGTCGTTTCTAAGTGACACATTATTTGCTCTCTAATGACGCGCTTCATATTAACTCGAAAAAAAAAAATTAACAGCGGTAATAATTATAATTTAAATTTTTGTTCAAACTTAAAAATAGAAATCTGCCAGGGCCGTAGAAGTTTAGCGATAAACATTTCTAGGAACTATAAAATATTAAACAGCACAAAAAGCGTAAGCAACTTATCTCTACTATTTACAAAATATTACGTTAAACAAGTTAGATTGCTATATTCGGCCGTGCCGAAGCTTGTATGACCTTTACCACAGTGATTTTATTTATGCATAAAAATTAAGTATATATGTATATAAATGGACGTAGTGATAGCGCACTATCAAATATTGGTCCGACACTGGAACCTCCACCCCGTAATCTTGCTGTCATTACTTCGGGATGGGGCTCATGTAGCTGCACAAATCTCCCCCATACACACCCTACCCTCGTCAGGGCCCAAAGAAGTTTCAAGAAAACAATTCTAAAAAGCATTATATACTCCCAACTTGAAGGTGAACCTACGAATCAAAAACCATAGTGCACTCTCTACTAATGGTACCACACTGAAACCGCCACCTCGGAACCAATTTTTGTCTGTTTGTAGTCAGAATTCTAATGTCGTATTTGTGTTTAATGCATCTAGGCGAATTGGTTTTAAAACAGAGATCTCATCTAATTAAGAATCAAACACATTTAAAAAAACATTTTACTCTATATACTAATGTATATTCTTAATATATAGTAAAAATATGTTATGTTATGTTACACTCGGAATTTTCATGGATATTTTTTTAGATATTTCGAAAATCGTTTGTAAAAAGTTTTGTAAAATTTTGTTTGGATTTCTTTTTTTTTTTTTTGAAAAATTGTATATACATACATATATGTTTTTGAACATGTTTTTTTTAAATTTTTTAAACATTTTTCAAAAAATTTTTTGGAAAAATTTTCTTAAAAACTTTTTTGAAAATTTTTTTGAATTTTTTTTACTGCTCGCGGTCTAATATTTAACAAAAAAAGCAATCATTACAACCAAAAAAAAAAAAATAAAAACAACCTTAAAAAATGTTAAAAAAATATAGGTAGGCATGGTTTTTTGCCCGCTGCCTTCAATTGAGTGGTCTAGTGTCGCTAAATTTCAACAGCGAACTTTTCGAAACTATGCCTGGAAGAATGGTGTGCTTAAATTTTCTGTATCTCTTGTGGTGCCTCGAAAAAGTTGATTTCAACCCGAACACAGACGGACAGACGGACATCGCTAAATCAACTTCTCTATTTAGAAGGATCCAGAATATATACTTTATGAGGTCGGCAACTAATATTGCTGAAATTACACACAGAATGACAAACTTATATATATACCCTTTCCACCTGTGGTGAAGGGTAAAAAAATAAAACATGAGTGGGTTTCGCTAAAAATATTTTTTATACTGCGATTTATATTCTTTTTGTACCACTTGCTCACTTCTTGCTTTATAATCTTTTACATCCCACAGTTTAGGCATATTTTTTTTTTTTTTAATATTTTTCAATTTGATATCGTAATTGTCTCCGCCCATAAAGCTTCATTAAATGAAGAATGAGAAAAGCTTGTAGTTTTTATATTTTTGAAGACATTTTAAAATTTTTGTACATGATACTATAGTTTTGGTGAAGAGGTTTTCAAAAATGAGCGCATGTGCTACATAGCCGCCTTAACTGTATTTGAGGTCTTAGCTCTGCTTAAATTACACAGTGTAACAAATCAAAACTTTTCGAAAAATACTAGGTACGATTCTGCTACCAAAGGATAGTAAAACCCTATACTCAGTTTGGCGAAATTGGTGAACAATTTTTATTTATGGGCTTCGAAATATTCTGAAAATCAGTTGGGTCTTTAAAAATGGTGACATCAGTTTTTGTCTAATATCTTATTCCTACTAGGCGATACCATTTAATTTTTTTTTGGCAATAATGTAGCTGAGCTGATTCGTTGCAGAAATTCTATTAACATTTTATGCCAAAAAAAAAAAAAAATCTCCTATGAGGGTTACTTATGCAAAGTTTCAATACTCTACCTATTGTAATTCTCTAGGTGCACGATAATTATTTTTTGTCTTTGTGTGTAAGGTACCACGCTCTCTATCCCAATCCAATCTGTGTTTTGTTGGACTAATCGCATTAATATTAGGTTTACTTGTGCAATATTTCAAGTCCTCTTGTAGTTCTCTAAATGCACGATAATAATTTTTCACTTTGTATTGGAGGTACAATGCCCACTATCCCAGTCCAGTCTATATTTTGTTAGACTATGCACATTAGTATGAGGGTTACTTCAACACTCTACCTATTGTAGTTCTCTAGGGGCTCGATAATAATTGGTCCCTTTGTACGGGAGGTACCACGCCCACTATCCCAATTCATTCTATATTTTGCTAGACTGTGCACGTTAACCCCCAAAACTTGTGCAGAGATTCATGACTTTACCCATCCAACAAAATTATCCGATAGCCATAAGATGTTTTACAGAAAATGAGCCTGTTTTACTTGTTCCTATATTTCCCGGCCAATTTTTGCATTATCTTCTACCGTGGAGAGTTTCAAAGGAGATTCCAAGCATAACGAACATGTGAAAATTCTCTTTATTTATTTATTAAAATCCACAAAAACAATTGATTTCTGTATGAACTCCAATCTAGATTTGTCTACTATTTAGTGTCGTTCGGCCAGCTGATTTAGTAGTTCGACATTTCAAAGGTTGTATGTGTTTGGAAATTTTAAAGGGCAAAAGTGAGAAAGCAATAAAAAGCCTTCTCAATTTTCTCCTATGTTTTTGAAATTTCCAACTTCAAAGCAACAATAAAATGCCATGTTGTTCTTGTATTGTATTTTTTGTGGAGACGCCACTACCCACACTAGTAAGGTAAATCCACTTTCATAAAATCACTAAGATATCTATCAGACATGTCGATATTTAAAAAAATATAATTCTTCTGGCATATTTATACGAAATCTACTTTGTGCAAAATTTCAAAGACCTACCCATTATAGTTCTCTAGCTATTTAAAAAGTGGGCGTAAAAGCAGTTGTGGTAAATTTTTTTTTCCATAAATGCCTTAGTTGTGTTATATTGATATATATAATGATATAATGAAATAATAATTTAAAAAAATTGGCCAAATCGATGCAGCCGTTCTGAAGTGATGCAATTACCAAACGAACGACATTTCAATTTATTTATCTTATAAGATATATATATATATATATATATATATATATATATATATATATATATATATATATATATATATATATATATATATATATATATATATATATATAAAATAATTGCTTGCAGCAGTATTGCAATTGCAACTTATACATATAAGAATTAAAAAAAGAAAACAAGAAGAAATGGCGATGTCTAAAAGAAACAGAGAATGTGGAGCCACATGATGGATGAGCTGCGGCTAGAAGATTTCAAGGCGTTTAAAAACTTCTGCAAAATATCGTTTAAAGGTTAAAGATTTTAATTTTATACCATACTGGAACAACATAAAAACATATGTCAGATACTTTGCCACGTGAACACAGAAGTTGCTTTAAATAAAAAATGTCATATAAACTGCACACAAACAGATATGCTATTGCTTAAAGGTGTTCACACGACGTGTACAAATTCTATATGTGAAAAAATGACATTCCACACAGCATTAACATTTATTTATGATTGCATGCAATTTAAGCGCAACCGGTTTTTAATGGGGTTATCAAAAGAAAATCTAATAACTAGGTCCAACACAGAGGTTCGTCATCTGTCATCTGAGTTCTTCAAAATTCCATATTAACATCGATACTAGCGAGCTAATTGGGTTGCAAAAAATATTGTTAAAATTAAAAATGCAATGGAAAAATAAATGAATGTTAAGGGAGGCCATAAACGTCTTTAAACTGTTTTTAAACATAACATCCCCTTGCGTCATCTTCTAATCGCTAAGTACGTAGTTCTTTATCTCCGTTTAAACGAATTGCGTAAATTAAAACAAATATTAAAATTAAAAAACAAACATACATTTCGCATATAAAAGGCTGCTGTGTGTAATGATTTTCATGCTTTGCTAGTGGTTAGCAAGTAAAAGTCACAGCGATTTTAATCAAATTTTAAAAACTTGTAAAGAATTTAAATAAAAAAAATATTCCACTAAAAATTCTAGTTTTTAATTGAAATAATAGAAAATTTTCAACAGTCACAAATATGGCTTCTTGGGCAATCACAAGTAAGTTTCATTTGAATTATTTTTTTGTTTATTTTCTTTGTTTATTACAACTTTTCAAAAAAATAAGTAAATAACTCATTTTATATATGTAAGACCGGAGATGTTGGTCGCATACCATTAGTCAAAAAAAGTAAAATTCACAGGACGCACAGTGCCGATTCTAAGTTGACATTAAGGTTTTTATTAATTTAGCAAAATGGGATCTGTCATTCTGCTAATCCATTCTACGTACTTATCTCTCGTTATGTAAGGCTTGTTGATGTTAAGGAAGAAATAAAAAAATAAGCACTTGTTTTAATTGCTAAAGCAACTAATTTATTTTACCGTTTTTTCTTTTCATTATAGCTCTATTTTTGGTGACCATCTTTTCATTACGTTACAGCTCTCTTACGGCACAATCAGTTGACTATTCAGCGTCCTCAAGTAGTAATTTATTTGAAAATGAATTAATGCAGGCCGTTGTTGATAAAAAATCAACAAAAAATATAGTCTATTCTCCAATTTCCATATATACCAATTTGGCTTTCACTTATATGGGTGCCAAGGGTCACACAGCTGATGAATTACGCAGAGTCTTGAAAGCAAATTGGATAAACAAAAAAGATTTTGGTTTGAAATATGGACATTATTTGAGAATCCTATTAAAACAAACAGATGCTAATGCGCCACAGCTCACAATGGTCAACCGGATATACGTTGATAATAAAATTAAAGTTACAAATCAATTTAAACTATTTGCGAAAAACGTAGATTTTAGCAAATCCTTAACGGTTGTAGAAAACATAAACAAGTGGGTGGAAGAACAAACGGAAAATAAAATCAGAAGTCTCATAAACCCAGATTCGGTAAATAGTAATACCGATGCTATTTCAATAAATGCCATTTATTTTAAGGCTAAATGGTTGAAGCCCTTTGCGAGCAATTCGAGAAGGAAGATGGATTTTCATGTAAGCCCAAGTGAGAAAGTACAAGTGGTTCCCATGTTAGCAGTGGATACGTTTGGTTATGCTGATTTGCCCGACTTAAATGCCAAAGTTTTAGAAATGCGCTATGAAAACTCGGATATTTCTATGATGGTTATATTGCCTAATGATATAGATGGTTTGCAGAAATTGGAAGAGCGTCTTAAGGGAAAGAATTTGAATGAAATTGCTTCAAAAATTAAAAACACACCCGTAATTGTGGCAATGCCCAAATTTCGCATAGAATATGAAATTGATCTGAAGGAACCTTTAAAGAAAATGGGTATTTCTACACTGTTTGACGAAGATGCCAATTTAAGTGGCATTTTTGAAGGCAATCATTCTTACAAGATTACGCACATCAAACACAAAGCATTTATAGAATGCAACGAAGCCGGTACAGAAGCAGCCGCTGCCACCCGTAAGTTTTATAATTTTCAATAATGCGGAATTCGAAAACTAATTCTTTTGCTTCTTTAGAAACTGGTTTCCTTTCCAGATCAAATTCTTATGTACTTTTCCGTGTCGATCATCCATTTTTCTTTGCTATACGCAGTACCACTACGGAATTGTTTGCCGGACATGTAGCAAAGCTTTGAAAGTTCTCCTCCACACCCATGTCATTTGTTGTCATCTTCAATTTATTGATGAATGTAAACTCATAAGTGTAAAAAGTGGTAGCAATAAATGAAACAAAATTTTGAAGTTCATCTGTTGTTTGATTTAAAATAACACAAAGCTATTTTTTTAAGGTGGGTTTCGGTAGCTTGTCTATAAAGTTACTGATAATAATATATAATACTAGCTGTGCCCGCCACTTTGTCAGCGTCCTTGCAATATTTTGTTCGAATTTGCTTTGAAAGCAATCCACACCAAAGACCCATACGTTTTTAGTTTCGCCTTAAACTATGCTGCATATCAGTTTACGTATTTTTTACTTTGTAAAAAATAAATTATGCATATCCGGTTAGTTTAACTGCGTAATTTCAATGCTTTTTCCCCACTTTCTGTTAGAAGTAAGTTATTTTTTAGGAAAAAAAAAGTATCCTATATTGGGACCAGGATACTTGGGTATCTCCTCACAAAATTTTGTTAAAATCCATCCTGTAGTTTTTACGTGACGCGAACGCGAAAGAAAAGCTGACAGACGAAAATGAGTTACTATTTTATTATATGTATAGATTTTTAACTTTTATTAAATCTTAAAAATAAAGTGGCTAATTAAAAAAGCAAAACAAGAAGCTTCTAAAAATAAAATCATAATACAACTTTAGCTAATAAAACTAAAATGTAGATTTTTATATGAATTTTATTTGAACTATTTTTAAATGAATAAATTAATTATTTAGGCTTAAGTTCTTAATTATAAAGAGACAAAGAAAAAATTAGACACCAGCAGAGTGGAGTGCATTTCCTAGACAGCTACGACCGTCATCAGCACTCTTCGTATCGATTTACTAGGTAGTTTCAATCGTTATTAATTTTCTATTTAAACAAACTTAACTATCAAAGAAATAGGTGTCTATTTTTTCTTTATCTCTTTAAAATTAAGAACTTAAGCCTAAATAATCAACTAAAATCAACTAAGATCAACTAAAATATAGATCTTAAATGAAAAATGTCTATAAAAACAGCACAAATTTATGTGACAAAGACTGAGTGGAAAATATTATGGTTTAAAATTAGTCCCATTTAGAATACATCACACGTGATTTTTAGGTATCTTTTGGATTACTGCAGCTCCCAATAATAAGGTGTAATACTCGTAAGCCTAACTCATAAAGTAAGGAGGGTCCCGAAGGCGAAATAATGCCCTTGTTAAACTATTATCTTGACAATAATACATAATGTGTATTTTCTACTATGTCCTCTATCAAAACAGTTTAACCTATAAAGTTTGACCTTGATTCAGCAAAGAAACTTTTTTCGGCGAGAAATCCAATTCATCATTTTCAAGTTAAAAATTTAAATAAAAAAATACGTGATGAAATCATACCAATCAGAAATAAATCAAATCTTGGAATAATTTACTTTCTGGACTTGCTAAAGGCTCTCGCCCTTTCTGGAATGTTACAAAAATCTTAAGGAAAAAGTCAAAAACTATAGCAATTTTAAAGCAAAATGATTTACGTTTCACAAACATTTTTAGGTAATCAAACGATTTCTTCTCACCTCGGCGGTACAATTACAAATTCGGAAGTAAGGGATAATATCAATTTAGTTATTGCAAATCCATCAGATTTAAACTTAGTAAGCTCATTATCAAAAATTAAAAATTAGGTCGCCAGATATCAATGGCTTAAATATTATATGCCTAAAAGCACTTTCAAAAAAAGATATTAAGTACCTCACAATCTGATTTCTATTTTTTAATAAGCACTAGATCTTTTTTATAAAAATGTTTTATTAATTTTTATTTTCAATATTTCGCTTCACCATTTGGTAGCATCTTCAGGAAATAAAAATATTATAATTATTTAGTACCTCACAATCATAATAAACTCTTGTCTTAAACTCTCATATTTTCCCCATAAATTTAAAGAATCTAAAATAATTCCCATTCTTAAGTCAGGACTCTCCATCTTCGTATCGACCGATACGACTCTTTTCTCTAGTGTAAGTAGAGTTCTAGAATAGGTAACCAAAAAACAACTTACAGATTTTATGGACGCAAATAACATTATTCCACCCCATCGAATGGAACATAGTACAGTTCAGCCCCTTATAAGAATTAAAAATTTCATTAAAGCGAATTTTGACCAACAAAAATTTACTGGCATGGTGTTATCAGATGTCAATGCTGCTTTTGATACAGATGCCAAACTGACGGTCTTATTTTCAAAATTATAAATCTAAACTTCCCCACACATCTTACTGAAATAATTAGTTCAATTAAATGAATTTTATTTGAACTATTTTTGAATTAATAAATTAATTATTTAGGCTTAAGTTCTTAGTTATAAATAGTTCAAATAAAATTCATATAATTTCACAGACCGGGCACGGCTAATAATCAAAATATACATTTGTAAAATAAAAATATCTAATTGTTGTTAATTGCTAACCGAAGGATAGCTAATAGCAAGACAGATATATACCATTTTCAAATAAAAGAAAATATATAAAGAGAATTAAAATAAAGAAAAATGTTTGCTTGGTAGTATAATATGAAAAATAAATAGAGTTTACAAGTGTAAAACAATTTCAAGAAGCTCCATCTTCTATGAAATATAATCTCAAATTAAAATTTCTCAGATTCTATTTCTTTGATAAGTTTGTTTAAATAGAAAATTAATAACAATTGAAACTACCGGGTAGATTGATACAAAGAGTACTGATGACGGACGTAGCTGTCTAGAAAATGCATTCTGCTTTGCTGGTATCTAATTTTTCTTTATCTCTTTATAATTAAGAACTTAAGCCTAAATAATTAATTTATTAATAATTAGTACAAGATTTTCTAACCTCTCGCACGTTCAAAGTACATATTGGCTCAAACAGTTCGCAATGTTATCCTTTAATGGCTGGTTGTCCTCAAGGGTCATACATATCGCCTATTCTCTATAATCTATACACGTGTGATTTTCCAATAAATAATAACTATTTTATCTAATTTTGCTGATGATACAGCAGACTTAAATTCTGATATTATGGCTTGTGATATAATAGATAATCTACAAAGAGCTTTTAGATATATATGATTACACACTGTGTAATTTTTTAAGTCAATGCAAAATAACCATATACGGACACCACTACGTCATAAAACACCAAAAAAAGACCCCTGACTCCCAGTTTTGCCCAAAGTCCTCCAGGTTTTTTTTATGGGCCCTCAAAGATGTGGGGCCTCGATGTAATTTTTGCAAAAAAATGATCATTTCCTCAAGCTCATATTTTGCAAACCGTTTGAAATTTTGATATACTCTCTGAGGCAAAGTTGTAGCTCTTGTCATAAAGAACAAAAATTGTGAACATATAAAATCAAAAATCATCTTCAAGGTCAAAATTGCAAAAAACTTTAAAAAATTCAATTTTTTTTACCTTTTTTCTCCTGTTCAGGTCCATAGGTAGCGACCCGTTCAAAATTCAAGGAAACAATCAACTAAAATGAACCTAAGATCTCAATAAACAACTTTCTAGAAAATATGAACTTCCTAGGAATGATTCTTAACACCGTTTAGGTAGCCGCAAAAGTGAAAAACTTTTTTAAAGTTTTTTGCGATTTTGACCTTGAAGATGAAGTTTTTTTTTGATTTTATATGTTAACAATTTTTGTTCTTTATGACAAGAGCTACAACTTTGCCTCAGAGAGTATATCAAAATTCCAAACGGTTGGCAAAATATGAGCTTGAGTAAATGATCATTTTTTTGCAAAAATTACATCGAGGCCCCACATCTTTGAGGGCCCGTAAAAAAAACCTGGAGGACTTTGGGCAAAACTGGGAGACAGGGGTCTTTTTTTTGGTCTTTTATCACGTAGTAGAGTCCGTATATGGTTATTTTTTTCCGTGTTGCACTGTGTTATATTTCAATAAGGGGAAGATAATTTTAGAGAAAACCAAAGCGAGAAAACCAAAGCTATATAATTCACAAAATGCACAATGGGACCAAAAAGTCAAGTATTCAGAAATAATGCTTGATCCTAGGATGAATTTTAGCAACGATGTTTCTTATATCATAAATGAAGTAATCCGAATATCATATCCCTTTATTAATAGAAGCTCTACTCTGAATATTGCCAATAAAAAACTCATTATAAACTCAATTTTTCACAGTTATTTTCTATGCAGCACCTGTTTGGTCTTCTAGCGCGAATTGTCATATAATTGTCATATTAGTTAAAAAAAATTACTTAAACTTATCAACAACACGCCTCCATGAAAATACAGTCACGCGAAATTTCTCCACATTAGATGTTCAACTCTGATTATTTACATTAGATGTTCGAACTCTGATTACGCTGGTCTGCAATAAAATTACTCCCTCAACATAAGTATGTGGAATATAGTGATCTCAACTCGTTAAACTCAAATCCGCTTTCAGTTTTTGCGTATCAAGTACAAATGTTTTTTATGGGCTTGGCTAATATTTTTCCGATGTACAAATGTTGATTTTATTCTCAATGACGTGCAGGTACCTACTTTGACAAACATTATGTAACACATTAAGATTATTAAATATTTCAATATCAGTAGTTTATTTAAACTAGAGTTTGCCCTGTGGTCGAAATTCGACCAAATTTATTTTTGTAAACTTTTTATATATTTTTCAAAAGTACATACAAAGATGGAAATAAGAATAGAATGAACAAATTAAATTAGTTTTTCCTTCTGAATGTTTACGGAGTGAGTGTTTTTAGAAAATTAAGAGAGAAAGAGGCTTTATGATTGGCTAACATTCTTAATTGTTTTTAACTATCTTAGACACAAAAATGTCGAAGAATGCTTCTATGGACAATCTATCAAACAAAAAATTCAAGCGAATACGTTGAGTTTAAGTCAGTTAAAATGGTTCTTAACTTTTTTCACTTGCCTATTTACATATATATAGATAAGAATATCTCGAAAACTAGACGTGATAGAAAAAATCTGTGCAAATTTTTGGATTCAGCACACAAAAGTCAGTTTAGATCACATAAAAATGTTCTTGCTCCCGACTTCGTTTTTTTTTTTTTTTTTTTTTTGCCGACCAGTGTTATTTACATATTAATAATGGCCTAATGACATCTTAATGGTGTTCTATACATTAGTTGTAGATAGTCAGATACAAATAGGTTTTTTTTTAATTTTTCCTCCAACTAAAATATTGTGTATATGTTTAACCCATTTTTCACCCTCCGGTTATTATAATTAACCCATTTTTCGCCGTCTGCTGATTATAATTACCAGCACTTGCAGACGTCGTAACTGCTTAAGAAAAAACTATTTATTTCGTATGATTTTTTTAATTACTTATATATGTAGGTTGTCATATCTATTTATTTAGCTTGGTTGAGTTTTTTTAATGTATAGATTTTTTGCACTTTTTACAAAGAGGTCCAAACGGTCATTTGAAAATATAAAGATTTAAATGCTACGATAATACGATTTCTATCATTAAAATTTGTTATTTACATTTCTTATTCCATCGACTTCTTTGAAAAATATTAATTTATTATGAATAACTGAGTATTAAACATTGTGGTGATTATAATCACCATTGGCAAAAAAGGATACCTTAATGTGAGCTTTATAAACAGTACATTACTCCAGCAGTGTGGATAATTCTACAGAACTAAGCAGTTATCCAGATCTCCTTTGGACCTATTCGGATCTAGATCCGAATTTCGGTGGATGAAGAAATATCTTCATGCCTGTAATAACAGCCCTTTAGATAAAAACGATCGTTTTACAAAAATAAAGCCCTTACTTGATGGACTAAACGAAAAGTTGTTTTAATTTGGAGTGTAAAATGAACATTTATCAATCGATGAGCAAATGGTATCATACTTTGGAAGGCATTCAAGCAAAATGTACATGAGGAATAAATCCATTTGTTTTGGTTTAAGTTGTGGGTTCTTATTATGTATTATTGTATGCCCTACGTTGGTTCCCAGCACTCCTGCAGTAAGGAAATCGGTCATGGAGCTCATGTGGTCTTAAGTTTGCTGGTGTATGTGAAGCATCCAAATCGACATTACTTATATAACGACAATTTTTTTACTTCCTTTCATCTAATGTGTCTTCTGTCAGAAAACAAATTTGAGCCGGTACAGTGCGAAAAATCGATCGATTACCAAGCAATATGGGAATTAAAAATGACAAAACTTTATGCTGGATCGCGCAAATGAAATATTCATTGTAACTTAGCCTGATAACACAATTGTTATGTTAGCGACTAATTTTTATGCCATCAATCCTCTTACAACTGTCCGACCTTATAACCGCAAATGTCATAAGTATTTAAAGTTGAAGAAGCAAATTTAATAAAAAAAATTAAAACTTGCACATTGGAGGAGTTTATATGGCAGACAATGCCATGTCGAACTTCCGTATAAGAGGAAAGAATTGGTGGTGGCCTTTCTTTTCAAACGCTATGGACTTCGTTTTTTCTGTACTATTGGGAAACAAAACCCAGCAAAACCACAACTAGACTTGCAATCTGAATTCAGTCTACTCTAGTTGTTTCTGAAGATGACCATCAGAATTAGAGGAACCTTCCTTTGTAACCAAAAGGAAGGCAAAAAACATCGGTGTAAGCAATGCCACAATCATACACCATTTATGTGCAAGATGTATGAGGTTCACCTACATAAGAAATGTTTTAAAATTTACAATATTAAGTAACTTTTGTTAATAAATAAAATGTTCTTCATTGTTCCTCAAAAATTTTATGTGTTTACATATTTTGCGGTGACGGTGATTATAATCACCACTCATTTTCCGGAAAACTAAAAAAAAACAATCGTGATTAAAATTCTCAATTTAAATGATTTACATAAATAAAAAAATTAAAAAAAAAAAAAATTTCTTAATTGGCATCATGTTAGCTAACAGTTAAAATTTTATGAGAATTGTTCAACAGGAACTATGTTCAGAAAAAAAATGGGTTAATGAAATTTTATATTCCAAAAGCATAATCAAGCTGAAAAAGAGTAATTCTTGAACATGTAACGCATAATTTTTTTTTTATACTAGGTCACACCTCGAAACAGTACGCACGTTCTGGAAGACTAGCTAGTTCGGCAGTGAAGGGCAGGGATCTTGCTCCGGCGTTCAACCTTGCGTTTGTTACAAAGAAATTTAACGTGCGATTATGTTGCCCTAATTTATTTTTGTTTTTAATATAACTTACTTATATTTTCTTTTTCAATTACCTTTCGACTTACGTTAATAGCTAAGATGTTTTAGCTATAAGCCTCTAAACCCACCGCTCCATGTTTTTCAATGGCTTTAACAATTATTTTATAAGAAAAACCCATAATATAAATCGACTTTACCAAAGGCCTTTTAAAGTTTTACATTAATATTTATTAATTCATTGTTTAATACAAAAAAATTTTTAACAGAAAAAAAAAATATAATAATATGAAATTTAAAGCATATTTTTATTTACTAATACAAAAGAAATTTCTCTATTATCATAGATCTTAAAGGGTTAATCATAATATATGTAACAAAATGAGTAGGAGATACAAACAACAAAAAAAATGATAAATCAAAATAATGAATGAGACAATATAAAAAATTGTATTAATGAACAATAGTATTTTGCTTTAATTTTTTTTATTTCTTTTGTAAAAGAGAGTGTAAGAAATTTAATTACAGGGTTTTCAAGTCCTGCGACTAATTATCAATGTAGGGATTCCCATTTACTTAGGGATTATTAGTTTTTTTTATGTTCTTAATAATATATCTATTTCTTTTTAACAAAACTGAATCTTTTACTTCAAATTATTTTGGTGTTTAATAAAAAAATAAACAAAATCAATTCTATGATTGTGTTTATGAATTCTCTTTTTAATTGTCTCTCTAATTGTCTGCACAAAATTGAAAAGAAAAATTTTAACAAAAAAAAACTTACCAGCATTTTGTCCAACGCTGCATGAAGGCCTTCTGCTGGTGACAATTGCTGAGCGAGTTAGAGATGTTGTTTTAAGTGTAAATGTTTGGTTTAAGTTAGGGTTAGCAGACAACGGATTAAGTTAGGGGAAGTTGTTCTTTCTACGATTTTGTTTTTTGTTTTTTTTTCTTTTGTACAATATTTAAAATATGTAGTTATTTTTAAAGAAGCAAGTTAATCGATTTTATTTTTTTTTTTACTTTTTCTACTGATAATGAAATAAAATATGCAGTCTTTAGTAGTATAACTTTGGTTTTGTATCTTTAGTAGATATTTCGTGTTAAACCTTCACAATTATGTAAGAGAAACCTTTCATAATTTAGGGTAGAATTAAATGTTAGGTAGTTTGAAAATAGTTAGCTAATTTTTGCAAGTTATTACAAGGTGAGAAAAAAAATAGTAATTTTAGGATAAATACTGTGTTTAACTGTCTTAATTGTTATTGCGGCAAAATGCATTTCCGTCCATTATTTCCTTAGTGTTGACTATTAAATTAGAACATCCGATGCTGTTGTCTTTCCATGGAGGAAAACTCGACTTTGGCTAACCAGATGTACCAGAGATGTAGCACACAGCAAGTTATTAAATAAGAATTGTGGTTTCCAAGTCACGTATCACATCTGACCCAAAAACACGTGTAACTTAATTGCAGACCAAGATCCAATTTTTGTAGAGGCTTACTGTTTCCTTTGAGATTGTGATTAAAATTGGCTTCGATAAGCAAGAGTTTAATTTTTCTTTCTTTTGTTTTAAATGATATAAAAAAAAATTTATTTTAACTATATATTTAATTAAAATTTACAATCAACCACGTTTTAATTAAGCTACTGTAATAATAAAGTCGTCAATTATTATTTCAACTTATCATCTCTGCAGATCAAAATGGAAAAAAAACCTTACTCTATTTTAATTCATATTATACCTATGATATTATTTCTTTGATTCTAGCTTTTTGCTCTTTGTTCACATTATTCAGTGAACCTCTAGAATGATTTTACATACTTCACTTCTTTCTTTCCCTTTTCTTTATAATAGAGCTTAGCTTAGAGCTTTTAAAATACTTGACTCTTACTCTCAGAATATCCACAAAATATCATGTAGTGATATTAAAACATACATGATAAGCGTTAATGAGAAATATTAAAACTAGTTAAAGTTAAGGTAAATTGCGAATACCCACTACATACCCATCTCCAGTGATGGTATTTTATATTTAAGGGAATTTTGAGGAATAAAAAAAAAGCTCATTCAAACAAAGGTAAATTGCGAATACCCACTACATACCCATCTCCAGTGATGGTATTTTATATTTAAGGGAATTTTGAGGAATAAAAAAAAAGCTCATTCAAACTGATTCATTTTACCACTTTGGTAGTAGTGAATGAAGTTTTTTTTTTTTTTTTTTTGTTTAAAGGAACCAACGAGTAATGGAGCTTTTGATTTAATGCTTTCTTCTCCTTCGAAATCCTACCTTTATATATAGCCATTAACCCTACTCGAACCACATTATTATTTTAAATGAGATAAATCTGACAAAAAAAACTATAAATTAGAAAATATTATATTACAAACACTTCTATATAAGAAAATTATAAAAGAATGAAATGTAAATATTATCGGTAAATAAATAGTAAAAATTTCATTTCATTTATTTGCAGTAATTTTAAAGTTTTTATTAATAATTATTTAATTGAATATGAAGACAAAAAACAACCACATCCGTGAAGAATAAAATCATTAGGGCCTTGCAACATGTCCGGCAAAGAATACCCCATTACTGCTGCGTATGGCAAAGAAAAATGGACGATCGACACGAACAACTTTAATATAGCTATAGGCCAATTCCTCCTCAATATTGGTATCTAAATTAGAATATAATTAAAAGTAAGACTGCAATTAATGAATTATAATGAATTTTAAACTTACAGGTGGCAGAAGTTGCCTCTGA
This sequence comes from Phasia obesa, assembly GCA_949628195.1. Classification (NCBI taxonomy): domain Eukaryota; kingdom Metazoa; phylum Arthropoda; class Insecta; order Diptera; family Tachinidae; genus Phasia; species Phasia obesa. Next base: position 114,704,983 of record OX451219.1, on the reverse strand, counting down.
ACCGTATTCATTGCATTCTAAAAATACTTTCTGTTTGATATCCGAAATTGCGTGAGGAATGGTTGTTTTAAACATGCCCATGAAATTTGCTTCTTCGGAAAACATTGTAAAACAGCCAAGTTTCTTTAGAGGTTCCTGCAAGTCAATATCAAATTCTATGCGAAATTTCGGCAAGAATACTTTTAACTCTTGCTGTCTTATCTTGGAAGCAATTTCATTTAAATCAATTCCTTTAAGTCGTTCTTCCAATTTGTTCAAACCCTCAATATCTTTTGGAATTATAATCAACATAGAAATATCTGATTTTTGGTAAGCCAGATCTAAAGCTTCAGCTTCTAGGTCGGGCAATTCGGCATAACCATTATAATCAGTTGTGCACATGGTATCGACTTCCACTGACTCACTGCGATTTATATGGAATTTATTTTTACGAGTAGCAGCCACAAGAAAAGGCTGCATCCAACTGGCCTTAAAATAAATGGTATTTACCAAAATAGCACGGGTATAAAAGTTTACTTCATCAGGTTTTATAAGATTTTTAATTTTATTCTTCGTTTGGTGCTCCACCCATTTATTAATTTTCTCCACAGCCGTTAAAGCCTGGCTAAAATCAATATTTTCCGCTGTGGAATCAAAGTTCTCTTGGGCAATTTCATTAAATTTCTCTAAAATTTTGATTTTATTGCTAACGTAAAAACGGTTGGACATTGTTAGTTGTGGCGCACCCGTTCTCGGAGTATTTTTTTTAAAATTGGTTCTTAAAAAGCGACCAAATATCGTAGCAAAATTGATCTTGTCGTTTTCGTCCAGCTTCAAAACTGTGCTTATTTCATCGGCTGTGCGACCTTTGGCACCCAAATAAGTCAGAGCCAAACTAGTATATATGGAGGCTGGTGAATAGACTACATTTGCTGTTGACTTGTTACCAGCAACTAAAGGAAGTAAATCCGTTGCAAATAAATTTATTTTTGATGAGTCGAATTCTTTAAATCGTGTTGCTTTTATAGAATTGTATTGTACCAAAAGGATTGTCGTCAAAAATAAAACTTAAATTAAAAAATTAAATAAAATTTATTAATTAAATTAATTAAAACATTAAAAAGAAGTATAACATAAATTAACTTTTTTATTAATAAGATGTGATAAGATGCATTAGATTACCATAAAAAATTTCTTTTTGAAAATATGTGTACAAGCAAGAAATGGCTGTATTGTAAAAATTAAATGATGTCTAGCAACTTCCATTTTATTTAATTTCTTTACTTAACCACTTTATCATTTAACTTTGTAAATTATATTTTTAAATCAATAAATAAATATTTTATTTGTTGCTCAGTTTTGGCTCCACAATTTTTTTTGTAGATGTCCTTTATAACACAAGACATGAGACGAAATATCACTAAATTGCTCTAGATTTAACTTAAGTTCTCTTGGTATATGGTATTAAAGTTTTATTAGAAACTAGCTGTGGCTGCCACTTCGTCAGCGTCTTTGAATATTTTGTTCGATTTTGCTTTGAAAGCAATCCACACTAAAGACCCTTACGTTTTTCGTGCCACCTTAAACTAACTATGCTGCATATCTGTTTATGTATTTTTTACTTTATAAAAATAAAGTATACGTATCCGGTTAGTTCAACTGCCTACTTTCAATGCTTTTTCTCCACTTTCTCTTGGACATAAGATATTTTTGGATACTTAGGTCTTCTCACAAAATTTTGTTAAAATCCATCCAGTAGTTTTTACGTGAGGCGAACACAAATGAAAAGCAGACAGACAGGACAGACGGAAATGAGTTTCTATTTTACAGACTTGGGGGATATCAATTACATTTTGTAATTAATTACACATGCAATTACTAATTACATGTAATTGTAATTGAAAATTTCCAATTACTAATTACAAGTAATTGTAATTTTAATCAGGGACTAAAATCAATTACAATTACTTGTAAATTGTAATTGAAAATTTTCAATTACACTTACATGTAATTAGTAATTGGAAATTTTAAAATACTAATTACAAGAAAAAACTCAATTACAATTACATGTAATTGAAAATTTTGAGTAATGAATACTTTTTTTTTTGTAATTATTGTCAAAAAATATTTAATTACAAAAATGTTCTATTACATATAAACTATAAAAAATATAGTTATATATAAAAACAAAAACACAGTAAAACTAATAATATCACGAAAGTAAGGAAAAACTAAAAAAATCACATAACTTTGAATAACATGCAAATAAATATTAAACATTTCCATGTATTATTTGCAAAGTTATAGCAATAGTATCATTTATTAATAAAATATTCTTATTTGCTTTGAACAACAGCTTTTTTCAAAATTTTCCTCCGTTAATCTTTGTCGCCTTAGTGTTAAAATAATACTAGCGAACAAAACAACTGGTGCTGAAGATGTTAATGGAGTATTCGACCGTAAAAAAGCCTTTAGTATTGTAGGGCAGTTTTTGAGGTAATTTAGAAACGAATTTAGACTAAATTTCAAACTATTTTCTTTTTCGCAATGTCAATGTCTACGGAATATTAAATAAAAAAATTTAATTTGACCGCAAAGTTTTCAAAATTTTGTAAGCGATAATTACCTTCATGAAGGTGTTCACCGTAATCGAACATGGATGCAGTTTTCGTATTGCTCGTTTGAATAATACTGTTGATCATGCAACGCAAGATAAGCTTGAAATTTTTAGGAATATAATTGAATTTCGTTCAATTGGAGGTAATGATTACTGCCTAATTACAATTACAATTACTTGTAATTTGTAATTGAACTTTTTCAATTACAATTACATGTAATTAGAAAAATTTCAATTGCAATTACTTGTAATTAATAATTGGGAATTTTCAATTACAAATTACAAGTAAATGTAATTGAGTTTGTCCCTGATTTCAATTACAATTACTTGTAATTAGTAATTGGAAATTTTCAATTACACATTACCTGTAATTGTAATTGAATTTCCCCATGTCTGCTATTTTATTATATATATAAATAAAATCAAATGTCGTTCGTACGTAATGTCGTTCGTACGTAATCACATCACTTAGGTAGAAATTGACCATGCCCACTTTTACGTTAACTTTTACACCCACTTTCTAAGAAGCTAGACATCTATAAGACAAAAAGGCTTAAGCTTTTGTAGTTCTCTGGGTACGCTGTCATCTTTCCACTCTCTGGCAAGATTTTGGAGAGAACATAACTTGTTTTAAGGAAGAAGGCAGGAAGGTAGACCAAACCCCTTTGTTATCCACAAAAACACTTTCAAGTGAACTAAGAGAAGAATATAGCGTGACAGTCTCCCACAAAATGGTAAGGCAAGACTTTCAGTAGAATGGATATTCATCAAAAGTAGCTCGAAAGAAACCATTGTTAACAATGCAGCACAAAGAAGATTGCTGTAACGCATATTTCCAAACCTGTCGAATACTAGGATGTCGTTACATTTTAATAAGAGATCAAACTGTTGCATTTCTTCAAATATGCAACTGCAGCGTTTCCATAAGCGAAGCCTTACTATCACATTACCCTCTTTAAAGGAAGTAACACAGTTAATATAGGCATTAATTGACTGAGTGTTACTTCTCTTCCAAAAAAAAAAAATTAAATTAATAAAAAATTTTAATTAATATTAATAAACCTGAAACTCACAGGAACAGGACACTCACCTCTTATTATTATGGATTTCATAGTTATGATTGTTGAAAAATATCGTACGATTCAATTAACTTTATTTATATAAATTTTTATTAAAAAAAATAACACTTTGTAAGTTCGTTAACTAATTAGCAGCCAAGAATGAGAATTTTCATACAACACACTACCTTATATACAAAACTAAAACCTTATTTTGAGTTCTTTTTATATTTGTTTATCTTAAACGAAACCCTTTGGAGCATAAAAGATAAATTTATTGTGAAACTTTTTACCAGGAAAATATTAGCAAACAATAAAATAATTTTTATTGCGACCTAAAACACATTGTTAAACATCTCGTCATTTGGTTTGTTATTTATTTGTATAATTTATATTACTGTTGGGGTTATTAGCTTATCTATAGGAAAACTACTGAGATCTATAAAATATATGTTTTTTTGGATACTTATCTATGCATATAATAAAACGATAACTCATTTTCTGTTTGTCTGTCTACTGGATGGATTTTAGCATAATTTTGTGAGGAGGTACGTTAGTATCCTGATTCCAATATAGGGTCCTTTTTTTTCGCAAAAATGTCTTATTTCCAAGAGAAAGTGGGAAAGATAAAGTTCGAAAACGGGATATTTTAAACACGGTTGCGCAACAGATGGCGCTATTGTAAAATAATGACAAAATATAAATTACTTACTGCCAAATAGGCAAATAAATAAAACTTGTATTTGATTTGATACAGAAAATTACAATAATTTTGAGAATTTTAGCCAGGGATGGATACCTTCATATAAAGTAAATAAGAGTCTTAAAATTTGATGTGGAGGACTTTCAAAGCAAAATCAAACAAAATATTGTCAGGACGCAAACAACGTGTGTGGGCACAGTTAGAAGTTCTTTAGCTTTATGTACTTTAAATATGGTAACTGAGGCCACATATGCTAGTTGGCATTACAAAGACTGTTTAAAAAAAAATTTGAATTAAATCACATAAACAAAAATATAATTATGTATGTACATATGTATGTGTATCATTCACATTGCGTGGAAGAACTTGCTCAATCAATATTGACTCAACTATTGAAGAAACAGCTTTTATGTTGTTCACACCATTGAATTTAATTTGGAAAAAAATCTACAGTAAAACAAAATGTATTTATTAAAGGTGAAAGGCTGATGTCAGAGTGCGCGCAGCAAGCGAATCTGTTACCTGTTTTTTCTTATGTATTCGCTCAAAACATGTCAGAGTGAGAGCGAAGCTTGATGCGAATTTGTGATACAAAGCAGGGGAAAAATTATAGCATTCGATATCGATCGATATTTCAATAGAAAGTAAATGGAAATCGATATCGATATCGAAATTTGGCCCCAGGTTGTGTACTGGCTTGTAGCGCGGTGCAGCACGTTGCAGCTTCTTCCTTTTGTTTGTTTCTTTTTTTATTATTCTTTAAGAAATTTTTTCGTGTTTCGAAGTCCGAAAAAAGAGTCTGGTTTCGCTTAAAAGTTATTAGCGTTGACGTGCGTATTACGAATTTAGCGTAAGCAGTTTTTCGGCCTCACATAACAAATATTAATCCTTTTGGCTCCAGGCACACTGTTTACAAAAGACGAATTGTCTCGTATCCAGTGAATATCATAAACTTTCAAGGAGATAAGATAAGATTTCATTAACAATCAAAACATTGGAAACTTAGATAACGAACATAATTTTTTTGTTTTAAACTTTATCATACGCTTTTTTTAAACAAATAGAAATCATAGAAGAGGTAAATGCGGCAGTGCCAAAAGTTATGCTTATTAAAATGGTATACATCACACGTGATTTTTAGGTATCCTTTGGATTACTGCATCTTCAAACAATAAGGAGTAATAAACCGAAGTCAAAAATTAAGAGGTACCACAGAAGACGCTGTAACTCAATGTATATGGCCTTATCTGTTCCATTATAGATAGACTCTTGACAATTACACAGGATGTGTATTATCTACTAACTCCTCTATAAAAGCAGGTTAACAAATTAAGTCTGATATTAAAGAGTGATTCATAATCTATGTATGCCATCCATATTTTTGGACCGTAATAGAAAGACGTTTGAAATTTACACAGAGTGTGTACGGGTACATCTATGCAAAACTTAAAAATAAAATCTAAAGCCTGGTCCATGACAGAGAGGCTCTTGAAATTTACATAAACTGTATATTACTTTGTCCGATATAACGAAAAGTATAAAAAATTAAAGAGCGTCCACATATAGGACCTGATTTTGAGGTCGGATTATTTATTTCGAAAAAATAATTAGACAAACTATAAGTTGTGGAATGTCGTAATCTATAAAACTTTGGGTGAATTTTTGAACTTAAAAGTTTTTTCTAAAAATTTTTGTGGTTCCAAAGGATAAAATCGTCCTTTTCGCTATGTCTATGTCTATGTTCTATAAATTTGTATTGCTCTGTTCGTTAAAACCAGAAACAGTAAAAATTACACCATAAGCAAGTATCAAATAAATTAGTCAAGTGCGAGTTAGACTCACACAAGTAGGGTTCCGTACTATGTTCAGTATAATTTAAAAATTCCAGTTGTTTATTTCTTTATGTCTTATGGGACACCCTTAAATTTTAAAATTAAAGTAATATTCGCGAAAATTGCATCATAATTAGAACACCCTTTAAATTTTAATATGTAATTGATTTTATAGCGGCCATGGTAATACACTTTCTATTAAAATATCAGGAGCCTACCTATTGCGGTTAAAAAAATAAGGTAATATTCGTGAAAAACACGTTACTAATGGACACACTTCAATTTTAAGCATTTGTTATAGCGGCCGAAGTAACACATCTACTGTAAACATTTCAAGAGGGTATCTATTACGGTTTATAAAATCTTGTCACTCTCGGAACACCCTTTAATTTTATTACTCATTATAGTGGCCATGACAACTTCCTTTCTATAAATATACTAAAAGTCTACTTATTGCGATTAAAAAATAAGTCACTATAAGTGAAAAACATGTCACTGTCGGAACACGCTTTAATTTTTAGTAATTGTCATATTGGCCATGGCAACACATCTTCTGTACAAAATTTCAAGAGTCTACCTGTTACGGTTCAAGAAATAAGGCTTTATACATGCAAATCACGTCACTGGCGGAAAACCCTTTAATTTTTATTATTTGTTATAGTGGACATAGTTATAGACCTCCTGTAAAAATTTCAAGATTCCACCTATTCATTCAAAACTTAGGATATATACATTGGAACACCCTTTAATATTTAAGTTCAATTTTGTATACTTGTTTATAAAACAAACATGGTTTTAATAACAGTCTGCAAATTGTAAGTGGTTCTCTTACAGCTCAAAACAAAAAAGACATAATCGTAAATAACACGTCACTTTTGGAACACCCTACGTTTTAGTATTTTTTGCTATTGTGGCCGCAGTAATACACTTGTGGTAAAATTTTCAAGAGTCTACCTATTATGGTTCAAAACTTAGGCCTTACACATACAAAGCACACCACTATCGGAACACCCTTTAATTTTTAGGTTTATTTTTTTAGACTTGTTTATAAAGCGAACATATTTGTAAATAACACCTCTCTATCGGAACACCCTATAAGTTTTAATATTTTTTGCTATAGCGGCCATAGTTATACACCTTTGGTAAAATTTTCAAGAGTCTACCTATTATGGTGTTCCACTATCGGAACACCCTTTAATTTTTAGGTTTATTTTTTTCAGACTTGTTTATATAGCGAACTAATTTTAATTTAGTGCTTGCAGATTTTTAGTGAATTCCTCCTACATTTCAAGAAATACGCACATATTCGTGAATAACACCTCTCTATCGGAACACCCTATAAGTTTTAGTATTTGCTAGTATAGCGGTCACAGTTATATACTTTCTTACGGTTCAAATTTTAGGCCTTATACATGCAAATCACACTACTATCGGAACACCCTTTAATTTTTAGGTTTATTTTTTTATACTTGTTTATATGGCGAACTAAGTTTTAATTACTGCTTACATATTTTTAGTGTATGCCTCCTACAGCTCAAGAAATAAACACATATTTGTGAATAACACCTCTCTATCGGAACACCCTATAAATTTTATTATTTCTTGCTATAGCGGCAACAACTATACATCATCTGTGAAAATTTCAAGAGTCTAGCTATTACGGTTCCAGAGATAAAAGGCGCTGACAGACGGACAGACGGACAGACATTGTAGCGAAAACAATAGGGTTTCGTTTTCACACTTTGTGTACGGAACCCTAAAAACAGAGAATTGTGCAGCCATAACTGATTGCTGCGAAGGTGATGGATGAGCTGCGGCTAGAAGATTTCAAGGCGTTTAAAAACTTCTGCAAAATATCGTTTAAAGGTTAAAGATTTTAATTTTATACCATACTGGAATAACATAAAAACATATGTCAGATACTTTGCCACGTGAACACAGAAGTTGCTTTAAATAAAAAATGTCATATAAACTGCACACAAACAGATATGCTATTGCTTAAAGGTGTTCACACGACGTGTACAAATTCTATATGTGAAAAAATTACATTCCACACAGCATTAACATTTATTTATGATTGCATGCAGTTTAAGCGCAACCGGTTTTTAATGGGGTTATCAAAAGAAAATCTGATAACTAGGTCCACCACAGAGGTTCGTCATCTGTCATCTGAGTTCTTCAAAATTCCATATTAACATTGATACTAGCGAGCTAATTGAGTTGCAAAAAATATTGTTAAAATTAAAAATGGAATGGAAAAATAAATGAATGTTAAGGGAGGCAATAAACGTCTTTAAACTGTTTTTAAACATAACATCCCCTTGCGTCATCTTCTAATCGCTAAGTACGTAGTTCTTTATCTCCGTTTAAACGAATTGCGTAAATTAAAACAAATATTAAAATTAAAAAACAAACATACATTTCGCATATAAAAGGCTGCTGTGTGTAATGATTTTCATGCTTTGCTAGTGGTTAGCAAGTAAAAGTCACAGCGAGTTTAATCAAATTTTAAAAACTTGTAAAGAATTTAAATAAAAAAAATATTCCACTAAAAATTCTAGTTTTTAATTGAAATAATAGAAAATTTTCAACAGTAACAAATATGGCTTCTTGGGCAATCACAAGTAAGTTTCATTTGAATTATTTTTTTGTTTATTTTCTTTGTTTATTACAACTTTTCAAAAAAATAAGTAAATAACTCATTTTATAATTAGTTTGAAATTTAGTCTAAATTCGTTTCTAAATTACCTCAAAAACTGTCCTACAATACTAAAGGCTTTTTTACGGTCGAATACTCCATTAACATCTTCAGCACCAGTTGTTTTGTTCGCTAGTATTATTTTAACACTAAGGCGACAAAGATTAACGGAGGAAAATTTTGGAAAAAGCTGTTGTTCAAAGCAAATAAGAATATTTTATTAATAAATAATACTATTGCTATAACTTTGCAAATAATACATGGAAATGTTTAATATTTATTTGCATGTTATTCAAAGTTATGTGATTTTTTTAGTTTTTCCTTACTTTCGTGATATTATTAGTTTTACTGTGTTTTTGTTTTTGTATATAACTATATTTTTTATAGTTTATATGTAATAGAACATTTTTGTAATTAAATATTTTTTGACAATAATTACAAAAAAAGTATTCATTACTTAAAATTTTCAATTACTTGTAATTAGTAATTGAATTTTTTCAATTACAATTACTTGTAATTAGTAATTGGAAATTTTCAATTACAATTACATGTAATTAGTAATTGCATGTGTAATTAATTACAAAATGTAATTGATATCCCCCAAGTCTGTAAAATAGTAACTCATTTCCGTCTGCCCTGTCTGTCTGCTTTTCATTTGTGTACGCTTCACGTAAAAACTACTGGATGGATTTTAACAAAATTTTGTGAGAAGACCTAAGTATCCAAAAATATCTTATGTCCAAGAGAAAGTGGAGAAAAAGCATTGAAAGTAGGCAGTTGAACTAACCGGATACGCATACTTTATTTTTATAAAGTAAAAAATACATAAACAGATATGCAGCATAGTTAGTTTAAGGTGGCACGAAAAACGTAAGGGTCTTTAGTGTGGATTGCTTTCAAAGCAAAATCGAACAAAATATTCAAAGACGCTGACGAAGTGGCAGCCACAGCTAGTTTCTAATAAAACTTTAATACCATATACCAAGAGAACTTAAGTTAAATCTAGAGCAATTTAGTGATATTTCGTCTCATGTCTTGTGTTATAAAGGATTCTTATATAACTCTCTGTACGCTTTATTTGTCTCAAACGCTTCTCAGCGCTAAGGACATCTACAAAAAAAATTGTGGAGCCAAAACTGAGCAACAAATAAAATATTTATTTATTGATTTAAAAATATAATTTACAAAGTTAAATGATAAAGTGGTTAAGTAAAGAAATTAAATAAAATGGAAGTTGCTAGACATCATTTAATTTTTACAATACAGCCATTTCTTGCTTGTACACATATTTTCAAAAAGAAATTTTTTATGGTAATCTAATGCATCTTATCACATCTTATTAATAAAAAAGTTAATTTATGTTATACTTCTTTTTAATGTTTTAATTAATTTAATTAATAAATTTTATTTAATTTTTTAATTTAAGTTTTATTTTTGACGACAATCCTTTTGGTACAATACAATTCTATAAAAGCAACACGATTTAAAGAATTCGACTCATCAAAAATAAATTTATTTGCAACGGATTTACTTCCTTTAGTTGCTGGTAACAAGTCAACAGCAAATGTAGTCTATTCACCAGCCTCCATATATACTAGTTTGGCTCTGACTTATTTGGGTGCCAAAGGTCGCACAGCCGATGAAATAAGCACAGTTTTGAAGCTGGACGAAAACGACAAGATCAATTTTGCTACGATATTTGGTCGCTTTTTAAGAACCAATTTTAAAAAAAATACTCCGAGAACGGGTGCGCCACAACTAACAATGTCCAACCGTTTTTACGTTAGCAATAAAATCAAAATTTTAGAGAAATTTAATGAAATTGCCCAAGAGAACTTTGATTCCACAGCGGAAAATATTGATTTTAGCCAGGCTTTAACGGCTGTGGAGAAAATTAATAAATGGGTGGAGCACCAAACGAAGAATAAAATTAAAAATCTTATAAAACCTGATGAAGTAAACTTTTATACCCGTGCTATTTTGGTAAATACCATTTATTTTAAGGCCAGTTGGATGCAGCCTTTTCTTGTGGCTGCTACTCGTAAAAATAAATTCCATATAAATCGCAGTGAGTCAGTGGAAGTCGATACCATGTGCACAACTGATTATAATGGTTATGCCGAATTGCCCGACCTAGAAGCTGAAGCTTTAGATCTGGCTTACCAAAAATCAGATATTTCTATGTTGATTATAATTCCAAAAGATATTGAGGGTTTGAACAAATTGGAAGAACGACTTAAAGGAATTGATTTAAATGAAATTGCTTCCAAGATAAGACAGCAAGAGTTAAAAGTATTCTTGCCGAAATTTCGCATAGAATTTGATATTGACTTGCAGGAACCTCTAAAGAAACTTGGCTGTTTTACAATGTTTTCCGAAGAAGCAAATTTCATGGGCATGTTTAAAACAAACATTTCTCACGCAATTTCGGATATCAAACAGAAAGTATTTTTAGAATGCAATGAATACGGTTCAGAGGCAACTTCTGCCACCTGTAAGTTTAAAATTCATTATAATTCATTAATTGCAGTCTTACTTTTAATTATATTCTAATTTAGATACCAATATTGAGGAGGAATTGGCCTATAGCTATATTAAAGTTGTTCGTGTCGATCGTCCATTTTTCTTTGCCATACGCAGCAGTAATGGGGTATTCTTTGCCGGACATGTTGCAAGGCCCTAATGATTTTATGCTTCACCCACAGATATATATTCATATGTATGTATGTATGTATGTATGTATGTATGTATGTATGTATGTATGTATGTATGTATGTATGTATGTATGTATGTATGTATATATGTATGTATATATGTATGTATGTATGTATGTATGTATGTATGTATGTATGTATATATATATGTATGTATGTATGTACGGATGTGGTTGTTTTTTGTCTTCATATTCAATTAAATAATTATTAATAAAAACTTTAAAATTACTGCAAATAAATGAAATGAGATTTTTACTATTTATTTATTTACCGATAATATTTACATTTCATTCTTTTATAATTTTCTTATATAGAAGTGTTTGTAATATAATATTTTCTAATTTATAGTTTTTTTGTCAGATTTATCTCATTTAAAATAATAATGTGGTTCGAGTAGGGTTAATGGCTATATATAAAGGTAGGATTTCGAAGGAGAAGAAAGCATTAAATCAAAAGCTCCATTACTCGTTGGTTCCTTTAAACAAAAAAAAAAAAAAAAAAACTTCATTCACTACTACCAAAGTGGTAAAATGAATCAGTTTGAATGAGCTTTTTTTTATTCCTCAAAATTCCCTTAAATATAAAATACCATCACTGGAGATGGGTATGTAGTGGGTATTCGCAATTTACGTTAACTTTAACTAGTTTTAATATTTCTCATTAACGCTTATCATGTATGTTTTAATATCACTACATGATATTTTGTGGATATTCTGAGAGTAAGAGTCAAGTATTTGAAAAGCTCTAAGCTAAGCTCTATTATAAAGAAAAGGGAAAGAAAGAAGTGAAGTATGTAAAATCATTCTAGAGGTTCACTGAATAATGTGAACAAAGAGCAAAAAGCTAGAATCAAAGAAATAATATCATAGGTATAATATGAATTAAAATAGAGTAAGGTTTTTTTTCCATTTTGATCTGCAGAGATGATAAGTTGAAATAATAATTGACGACTTTATTATTACAGTAGCTTAATTAAAACGTGGTTGATTGTAAATTTTAATTAAATATATAGTTAAAATAAATTTTTTTTTATATCATTTAAAACAAAAGAAAGAAAAATTAAACTCTTGCTTATCGAAGCCAATTTTAATCACAATCTCAAAGGAAACAGTAAGCCTCTACAAAAATTGGATCTTGGTCTGCAATTAAGTTACACGTGTTTTTGGGTCAGATGTGATACGTGACTTGGAAACCACAATTCTTATTTAATAACTTGCTGTGTGCTACATCTCTGGTACATCTGGTTAGCCAAAGTCGAGTTTTCCTCCATGGAAAGACAACAGCATCGGATGTTCTAATTTAATAGTCAACACTAAGGAAATAATGGACGGAAATGCATTTTGCCGCAATAACAATTAAGACAGTTAAACACAGTATTTATCCTAAAATTACTATTTTTTTTCTCACCTTGTAATAACTTGCAAAAATTAGCTAACTATTTTCAAACTACCTAACATTTAATTCTACCCTAAATTATGAAAGGTTTCTCTTACATAATTGTGAAGGTTTAACACGAAATATCTACTAAAGATACAAAACCAAAGTTATACTACTAAAGACTGCATATTTTATTTCATTATCAGTAGAAAAAGTAAAAAAAAAATAAAATCGATTAACTTGCTTCTTTAAAAATAACTACATATTTTAAATATTGTACAAAAGAAAAAAAAAACAAAAAACAAAATCGTAGAAAGAACAACTTCCCCTAACTTAATCCGTTGTCTGCTAACCCTAACTTAAACCAAACATTTACACTTAAAACAACATCTCTAACTCGCTCAGCAATTGTCACCAGCCGATATGCAGAAGGCCTTCATGCAGCGTTGGACAAAATGCTGGTCAGTTTTTTTTTGTTAAAATTTTTCTTTTCAATTTTGTGCAGACAATTAGAGAGACAATTAAAAAGAGAATTCATAAACACAATCATAGAATTGATTTTGTTTATTTTTTTATTAAATACCAAAATAATTTGAAGTAAAAGATTCAGTTTTGTTAAAAAGAAATAGATATATATATTAAGAACGTCCTCAAGTAGTAATTTATTTGAAAACGAATTAATGCAGGCCGTTGTTGATAAAAAATCCAATTTCCATATATACCAATTTGGCTTTCACTTATATGGGTGCCAACGGTCACACAGCTGATGAATTACGCAGAGTCTTGAAAGCAAATTGGATAAGCAAAAAAGATTTTGGTTTGAAATATGGCAAAAGTTCTGTCTTATAAATCAAAATAATACCACTATCGGAACAACCTTTAATTTTTAGGTTTATTTTTTAGACTTGTATATAAAGCGAACTACGTTTTTATTACAGTTTGAAAATTTTTAGTGTATGCCTAATACAGTTCAAGAAATAAACACATATTCGTGAATAACACCTCTCTATCGGAACACCCTATAAGTATTAATTTGTTGTTATAGCGGCCATCGCTATACACCTTCTGTGAAAATTTCAAGAGTCTACCTATTATGGTTCAAAACTTATGCCTTATACATGCATTTCACACCACTATCGGAACACCCTTTAATTTTTAGTTTTATTTTTTATACTTGTTTATATAGTGAACTAAGTTTTAATAACTGTTTGTAAATTTCTAGTGTATCCCTCCTACAGTTCAAGAAATAAACACATTTTGGTAAATAACACCTCTCTATTGGAACACCCTATAAGTTTTAGTATTTGTTGCTATAGCGGCAACAACTATACATCATCTGTGAAAATTTCAAGAGTCTACCTATTACGGTTCCAGAGATAAAAGGCGCTGACAGACGGACAGTAGGGTTTCGTTTTTACACTTTGTGTACGGAACCCTAAAAATGATTAACCTTCCTGACTATCTTCATTTTTGTGCGACACATTCTTATTTCTCGGTCTCTCAGACCGATTTAAAGTATTTCTCGGTATCTCAAAACTATTCTAAAGTTTTTAAAACCTGTGCAGTGGTCATATTTAACAAACTAATCTGAAATAACTGAAGTAAGAAAAAAAACAAAATTAAGTTTTTTTAGCTCACAGCATCAATTTATATTTCATCACAATAATTTGGCATTTTTGATCATAGACCTCATATAAAATTAAAAAAAAAAATCATTCACAAAACACAAGATTTATAAAATGTTATTTTTCTATTAACATATGTATGTTTTAGAAGTAATCAAAAAAATAAAGTGAATTCAAGAAAAAACAGGAACACTAAAAAAATTAATTTTAAAATGCTTAAAATAAATGCTTAAAATATATGAGGTTAGTCTTTGTAAATTTCAATCAGTCGTTAGAGCTTGTGGCTCTATTCAGCCTCCTGTAAATCTTCAACATCACTTTCCTCTGAGTCTTCTTGTTCAGTATCAGTGTTTGCTTCATACATATCAATATTATCTTCGTATTCAGTACCACTTTTCACATCAGAATCTAGATCTGAGACGATTTCATTCAGAATAGCTCTTACGCGCTCAATATCTGCCATATCTAACGAAAATCTCACGATAATTAACTTTGAACATAATTCTTTTATTAAATCATATAAACTGATCTTTTGGTCTCCATCCACCAAATACCCTAAGCGTGGCGACCACAAACATATTATACAGCCTCATATACCAAAAATTAGATTTTTTAAAGCCTTGTGTATTGAAATTACGGTTTATTAAAAAAAACCCTCAAATTACGCGTGCTTGGAGTAAATATTATAAATGGCCGACTGGCCATAAAATTCAATTAAACATTGAATTTGTCACTTTAAGTTTAATTTACACGCAAAAAAGAAAGAAAATGTCTCAAGTTTTATATTAATCCTAGTTATTTCAAGTTAAAGCCTTGAAAATTCTCTATACGATGTAGAATTTTGTTGTCTGTGGAGCTGCGTACTTAAACTTCTAAATACATTTCTTAATTTTAATTTTTGGCCTAACGTTCGGCTAGATTTGTAAAATATCCCTCTGTACGATCGAAGCGCAATCAGTTTTAAACAGAGTTGTCGAAAGAATATGTGAAAAGCATGCCTATAATTAACATCGACACTAACCAGCTAAGTCATATTCACGAAAATTGCATCATTATTGGAACACCCTTTAAATTTTAGTAATTGTTGTTATGGCGGCCATGGTAATAAACTTTCGATAAAAATATCCGTTGCGGTTTAAAAAATAAGGTAATATACGTGAAAAACATGTCACTAATTTAAATTTTTAGTAATTGTTATAGCGACCGAAGTAGCACATCTACTGTAAACATTTCAAGAGTCTACATATTACGATTTATAAAATAAGGCTATTTAAGTAAAAATCATATAACTACCGGAACACCCTTTAATTTTTTATCTGTTATAGCGACCATAGTACATATTAAGATTAAATAAATAAGTCACTATACGTGAAAAGCATGTCACTGTCAGAACACCCTTTAAATTTTAGAGTTGTCATATTGGCCGTGACAACATATCTTCTGGAAAAAATTTCAAGATTCTACCTATTATGGTTAAAAAATTAGCTCATATTCATGCAACACTGTCGGCAGACCCTTTAATTTTTACTTTTGTTATAGGGACCATAGTAATACACCTGTAAAAATTTAAAGATTCTACCTATTATCGGTGAAAACTTGGGCTATATACATGCAAATCACGTCACTATCGAACCACCCTTTATTATTTAGGTTTAATTTTGTATACTTGTTTATAAAGCGAACATAGTTTAAATTACTGTCTGCAAATTTTAAGTGTTTGCCTCCTACAGCTCAAGAAATAAAGACATAATTTTAATTAACACGTCACTTTCGGAACATCCTATAAGTTTTAGTGTTTATTGCTATAGCGGCCACAGGTATACACCTTCTCTGAAAATTTCAAGAGTCTACCTATTCTGGTTCAAAACTTAGGCCATATGCAAATCACGTCACTATCGGAAAACCCTTTATATTTTAATTTGAATTTTTTATAGTTGTTTATATAGCGAACTAAGTTTTAATTATTGTTTGTAAATTTCAAGTGTATGCCTCCTACAGTTTAAGAAATAAAAACATATATTTGAATAACACGTCTCTGCCGGAACACCCTATAATTTTTAGTATTTGTTGCTATAGCGGAAAAAGTTATACATTTTCTCTAAAAATTTCAAGCCTCTACCTATTATGGTTTAAGCGATAAAAGGCGCTGACAGACGGACAGACATTGTAGCGAAAACAGTAGGGTTTCGTCTTTACCCTTTGGGTACGGAACCCTAAAAATGGAATGAATGCTGAAGGGCACAATAAATGTGTTTTTAAACATAACATCCCCTTTCTTCTAAACGCTAAAGGCCGGAATTCACTATCCTACACAATCGTACGAATCAATCACAAAAAAATCTGACAAAATTATGTCCTACTCAAAAAATCGCTTCAAAATGGCGATATAGATGCCACACTATCATACAAAATAAGATTTTACAACTCTGATCGCATGGAAAATACTATTTTATGAATTTTTGCAAAAGATTATAAAATCGTACAGATCTCACAAAAAGTCTGTCACACACATACACTTTTAATCCACACTAGTTATCATACTTTTTGAGCACACATGCAATTTTTGACAAATCGTACGACTGAGTACGATAGAGAATCATGCCCTTAAATAACTACGTACTATTTATTTACATTTAAACGAATTGCGTAGATTAAAAGAAATATTAAAAATAAAAAAATGATTTCATCTTTTCGTATATAAAAGGCTGCTTTGTAAAATAATTTTCATGCTTCGCTAGTGGTTGGTAAACAAAACTAACACCGATTTCTATCAAATTTTAAAAACTTGAAAACATTTTAAATTAAAAAAAACTATTCTACTAAATTTTCTAGTTTTTAATTAAAATAAAAAAAATTTTAACAGGCACAAATATGGCTTCTTGGACAATCACAAGTAAGTTTCATTTGAATTATTTTTTTTTTGTTTTGTTATTTATTACAACTTTTTAAAGAAATAAGTGAATAACTTATTTTATATAAGACCGGACGGTTTTGTTGGTTGCATACCATTAGTCAAAAAAAATAAAATTCACAGGACCCACAGTGCCGATTCTAAGTTGTCATTTAATGTTTTAATTTTTTTTTTTTTTGGATTGTGACCAAAAAAATTGGTAAATGCCAAAGGTACAAAACCAACTTTCCTCCAAAATCTGCAGCGCGGTCTATACCTTTGTATAGGAAGTAAGACTCCAAATTCAGCTGGGTAAAATTAATAAGAGTTTAATGGTGCTCCTCCAGTGAAAAAACTTGAATTAAATGGTTCTCCTCCAGTGAAAAAAAGTGAGTTTGATGGTTCTCCTCCAGTGAATAATTATGTTTTAAAAATGGTGATCCTCCAATGTCCGACTTATGAAATTAAAATGCATAGTTTATACACTATAACCAAAATGATTACACGAGGCTGATTAAAGCAACCACCAATACAGTAGAACAGTACAGCTATTTGAGGAAGCCAATCCGCCAGTGTGAGTGAGACGTAAACCATTCGAAGGCCGAGCAAGAAAGACGGCCGGATTGACCTTAAGCGATAATGACAATGACGCGCGCACGTGTTTCCCAACCCAAAACTACTTTACGACTCGTTAATGTTTTTATTAATTTAGCAAAATGGCATCTGTTATTCTGCTAATCCATCGCTCGTTGTGTAAGGTTTGTTGATGTTAAAGAAGAAATAAAAATAAAAATCATACTTGGTTTTAACCAAAAGTGTTTATTATATTACTCTGCTAAACAATTGTTTTAATTGCTAAAGCAACTTATTTATTTTATCGTTTTTTCTTTTCATTATAGCTCTATTTTTGGTGACACTCTTTTCATTACGTTACAGCTCTCTTACGGCACAATCAGTTGATTATTCAGTGTCCTCAAGTAGTAATTTATTTGCAAACGAATTAATGCAGACTATTGTTGATAAAAAATCAACAGAAAATATAGTCTATTCTCCAATTTCCATATATAGCAATTTGGCTTTCACTTATATGGGTGCCAAAGGTAACACAGCTGATGAATTAGGCAGAGTCTTAGAAGCAAGTCAGGTAAACAAAACAGATTTTGGTACGAAATATGGAAGTTTTTTGAGAAGCCTATTAAACAAAACGGAGGATAATGCGCCACAACTCACAATGGTCAACCGGATATACGTTGATAATAAAATTAAAGTTACAAATCAATTTAAACTATTTGCGAAAAACGTAGATTTTAGCAAATCCTTAACAGCTGTAGAACACATTAACAAGTGGGTGGAAGAACAAACGGAAAATAAAATAGGAAATCTGATAAAACCGAATTCGATAAATAAATATACCGCTGCTATTTCAATTAATGCCATTTATTTCAAGGGTGAATGGTTGAAGGCCTTTGAAAAACGCTTCACTCATAGAAATTATTTTTATATGAGCCCCAGTCAGAAGGTAAAAGTGGATAATATGTTTACAATAAATACATTTAGATATGCTAATTTGCCGGACATAAATGCCGAAGCTTTGGAAATGCCTTACGCAAACTCAGACATTTCTATGTTGATTATATTGCCTAATATGAATGGAGATGGTTTGCAGAAATTAGAAGAGAATCTCAAGGGAAAGAATTTAAATGAAATTGCTTTGAAAAATATTAATTTATTATGATTAACTGAGTATTGAACATTGTGGTGATTATAATCACCATTGGCAAAAAAGGATACCTTAATGTGAGCTTTATAAACAGTACATTACTCCAGCAGTGTGGATAATTCTACAGAACTAAGCAGTTATCCAGATCTCCTTTGGACCTATTCGGATCTAGATCCGAATTTCGGTGGATGAAGAAATATCTTCATGCCTGTAATAACAGCCCTTTAGATAAAAACGATCGTTTTACAAAAATAAAGCCCTTACTTGATGGACTAAACGAAAAGTTGTTTTAATTTGGAGTGTAAAATGAACATTTACCAATCGATGAGCAAATGGTATCATACTTTGGAAGGCATTCAAGCAAAATGTACATGAGGAATAAATCCATTTGTTTTGGTTTAAGTTGTGGGTTCTTCCGGCATCTGATGGATTATGTATTATTGTATGCCCTATGTTGGTTCCCAGCACTCCTGCAGTAAGGAAATCGGTCATGGAGCTCATGTGGTCTTAAGTTTGCTGGTGTATGTGAAGCATCCAAATCGACATTACTTATACAAAGACAATTTTTTTACTTCCTTTCATCTAATGTGTCTTCTGTCAGAAAACAAATTTGAGACGGTACAGTGCGAAAAATCGATCGATTACCAAGCAATATAGGAATTAAAAATGACAAAACTTTATGCTGGATCGCGCAAATGAAATATTCATTGTAACTTAGCCTGATAACACAATTGTTATGTTAGCGACTAATTTTTATGCCATCAATCCTCTTACAACTGTCCGACCTTATAACCGCAAATGTCATAAGTATTTAAAGTTGAAGAAGCAAATTTAATAAAAAAAATTAAAACTTGCACATTGGAGGAGTTTATATGGCAGACAATGCGATATGTCGAACTTCCGTATAAGAGGCAAGAATTGGTGGTGGCCTTTCTTTTCAAACGCTATGGACTTCTTTTTTTCTGTACTATTGGGAAACAAAACCCAGCAAAACCACAACTAGACTTGCAATCTGAATTCACTCTACTCTAGTTGTTTCTGAAGATGACCATCAGAATTAGAGGAACCTTCCTTTGTAACCAAAAGGAAGGCAAAAAACATCGGTGTAAGCAATGCCACATACACCATTTATGTGCAAGATGTATGAGGTTCACCTACATAAGAAATGTTTTAAAATTTACAATATTAAGTAACTTTTGTTAATAAATAAAATGTTCTTCATTGTTCCTCAAAAATTTTATGTGTTTACATATTTTGCGGTGACGGTGATTATAATCACCACTCATTTTCCGGAAAACTAAAAAAAAACAATCGTGATTAAAATTCTCAATTTAAATGATTTACATAAATAAAAAAATTAAAAAATAAAAAAATTTTCTTAATTGGCATCATGTTAGCTAACAGTTAAAATTTTATGCGAATTGTTCAACAGGAACTATGTTCAGAAAAAAAATGGGTTAATGCAATTTTATATTCCAAAAGCATAATCAAGCTGAAAAAGAGTAATTCTTGAACATGTAACGCATAATTTTTTTTTTTTATACTAGGTCACACCTCGAAACAGTACGCACGTTCTGGAAGACTAGCTAGTTCGGCAGTGAAGGGCAGGGATCTTGTTCCGGCGTTCAACCTTGCGTTTGTTACAAAGAAATTTAACGTGCGATTATGTTGCCCTAATTTATTTTTGTTTTTAATATAACTTACTTATATTTTCTTTTTCAATTACCTTTCGACTTACGTTAATAGCTAAGATGTTTTAGCTATAAGCCTCTAAACCCACCGCTCCATGTTTTTCAATGGCTTTAACAATTATTTTATAAGAAAAACCCATAATATAAATCGACTTTACCAAAGGCCTTTTAAAGTTTTACATTAATATTTATTAATTCATTGTTTAATACAAAAAAATTTTTAACAGAAAAAAAAAATATAATAATATGAAATTTAAAGCATATTTTTATTTACTAATACAAAAGAAATTTCTCTATTATCATAGATCTTAAAGGGTTAATCATAATATATGTAACAAAATGAGTAGGAGATACAAACAACAAAAAAAATGATAAATCAAAATAATGAATGAGACAATATAAAAAATTGTATTAATGAACAATAGTATTTTGCTTTAATTTTTTTTATTTCTTTTGTAAAAGAGAGTGTAAGAAGTTTAATTACAGGGTTTTCAAGTCCTGCGACTAATTATCAATGTAGGGATTCCCATTTACTTAGGGATTATTAGTTTTTTTTTATGTTCTTAATAATATATCTATTTCTTTTTAACAAAACTGAATCTTTTACTTCAAATTATTTTGGTATTTAATAAAAAAATAAACAAAATCAATTCTATGATTGTGTTTATGAATTCTCTTTTTAATTGTCTCTCTAATTGTCTGCACAAAATTGAAAAGAAAAATTTTAACAAAAAAAAACTGACCAGCATTTTGTCCAACGCTGCATGAAGGCCTTCTGCATATCGGCTGGTGACAATTGCTGAGCGAGTTAGAGATGTTGTTTTAAGTGTAAATGTTTGGTTTAAGTTAGGGTTAGCAGACAACGGATTAAGTTAGGGGAAGTTGTTCTTTCTACGATTTTGCTTTTTGTTTTTTTTTCTTTTGTACAATATTTAAAATATGTAGTTATTTTTAAAGAAGCAAGTTAATCGATTTTATTTTTTTTTTACTTTTTCTACTGATAATGAAATAAAATATGCAGTCTTTAGTAGTATAACTTTGGCTTTGTATCTTTAGTAGATATTTCGTGTTAAACCTTCACAATTATGTAAGAGAAACCTTTCATAATTTAGGGTAGAATTAAATGTTAGGTAGTTTGAAAATAGTTAGCTAATTTTTGCAAGTTATTACAAGGTGAGAAAAAAAATAGTAATTTTAGGATAAATACTGTGTTTAACTGTCTTAATTGTTATTGCGGCAAAATGCATTTCCGTCCATTATTTCCTTAGTGTTGACTATTAAATTAGAACATCCGATGCTGTTGTCTTTCCATGGAGGAAAACTCGACTTTGGCTAACCAGATGTACCAGAGATGTAGCACACAGCAAGTTATTAAATAAGAATTGTGGTTTCCAAGTCACGTACCACATCTGACCCAAAAACACGTGTAACTTAATTGCAGACCAAGATCCAATTTTTGTAGAGGCTTACTGTTTCCTTTGAGATTGTGATTAAAATTGGCTTCGATAAGCAAGAGTTTAATTTTTCTTTCTTTTGTTTTAAATGATATAAAAAAAATTTTATTTTAACTATATATTTAA
Organism: Phasia obesa; assembly: GCA_949628195.1. Classification (NCBI taxonomy): domain Eukaryota; kingdom Metazoa; phylum Arthropoda; class Insecta; order Diptera; family Tachinidae; genus Phasia; species Phasia obesa. The sequence goes on along the minus strand of OX451219.1, from coordinate 114,682,499 downwards.
TTAAAATTTACAATCAACCACGTTTTAATTAAGCTACTGTAATAATAAAGTCGTCAATTATTATTTCAACTTATCATCTCTGCAGATCAAAATGGAAAAAAAACCTTACTCTATTTTAATTCATATTATACCTATGATATTATTTCTTTGATTCTAGCTTTTTGCTCTTTGTTCACATTATTCAGTGAACCTCTAGAATGATTTTACATACTTCACTTCTTTCTTTCCCTTTTCTTTATAATAGAGCTTAGCTTAGAGCTTTTCAAATACTTGACTCTTACTCTCAGAATATCCACAAAATATCATGTAGTGATATTAAAACATACATGATAAGCGTTAATGAGAAATATTAAAACTAGTTAAAGTTAAGGTAAATTGCGAATACCCACTACATACCCATCTCCAGTGATGGTATTTTATATTTAAGGGAATTTTGAGGAATAAAAAAAAAGCTCATTCAAACTGATTCATTTTACCACTTTGGTAGTAGTGAATGAAGTTTTTTTTTTTTTTTTTTTTTGTTTAAAGGAACCAACGAGTAATGGAGCTGCTTTTGATTTAATGCTTTCTTCTCCTTCGAAATCCTACCTTTATATATAGCCATTAACCCTACTCGAACCACATTATTATTTTAAATGAGATAAATCTGACAAAAAAACTATAAATTAGAAAATATTATATTACAAACACTTCTATATAAGAAAATTATAAAAGAATGAAATGTAAATATTATCGGTAAATAAATAAATAGTAAAAATCTCATTTCATTTATTTGCAGTAATTTTAAAGTTTTTATTAATAATTATTTAATTGAATATGAAGACAAAAAACAACCACATCCGTACATACATACATACATATATATATACATACATACATACATACATACATACATACATATATACATACATATATACATACATACATACATACATACATACATACATACATACATACATACATACATACATACATACATACATACATACATACATACATACATACATACATATGAATATATATCTGTGGGTGAAGCATAAAATCATTAGGGCCTTGCAACATGTCCGGCAAAGAATACCCCATTACTGCTGCGTATGGCAAAGAAAAATGGACGATCGACACGAACAACTTTAATATAGCTATAGGCCAATTCCTCCTCAATATTGGTATCTAAATTAGAATATAATTAAAAGTAAGACTGCAATTAATGAATTATAATGAATTTTAAACTTACAGGTGGCAGAAGTTGCCTCTGAACCGTATTCATTGCATTCTAAAAATACTTTCTGTTTGATATCCGAAATTGCGTGAGAAATGTTTGTTTTAAACATGCCCATGAAATTTGCTTCTTCGGAAAACATTGTAAAACAGCCAAGTTTCTTTAGAGGTTCCTGCAAGTCAATATCAAATTCTATGCGAAATTTCGGCAAGAATACTTTTAACTCTTGCTGTCTTATCTTGGAAGCAATTTCATTTAAATCAATTCCTTTAAGTCGTTCTTCCAATTTGTTCAAACCCTCAATATCTTTTGGAATTATAATCAACATAGAAATATCTGATTTTTGGTAAGCCAGATCTAAAGCTTCAGCTTCTAGGTCGGGCAATTCGGCATAACCATTATAATCAGTTGTGCACATGGTATCGACTTCCACTGACTCACTGCGATTTATATGGAATTTATTTTTACGAGTAGCAGCCACAAGAAAAGGCTGCATCCAACTGGCCTTAAAATAAATGGTATTTACCAAAATAGCACGGGTATAAAAGTTTACTTCATCAGGTTTTATAAGATTTTTAATTTTATTCTTCGTTTGGTGCTCCACCCATTTATTAATTTTCTCCACAGCCGTTAAAGCCTGGCTAAAATCAATATTTTCCGCTGTGGAATCAAAGTTCTCTTGGGCAATTTCATTAAATTTCTCTAAAATTTTGATTTTATTGCTAACGTAAAAACGGTTGGACATTGTTAGTTGTGGCGCACCCGTTCTCGGAGTATTTTTTTTAAAATTGGTTCTTAAAAAGCGACCAAATATCGTAGCAAAATTGATCTTGTCGTTTTCGTCCAGCTTCAAAACTGTGCTTATTTCATCGGCTGTGCGACCTTTGGCACCCAAATAAGTCAGAGCCAAACTAGTATAAATGGAGGCTGGTGAATAGACTACATTTGCTGTTGACTTGTTACCAGCAACTAAAGGAAGTAAATCCGTTGCAAATAAATTTATTTTTGATGAGTCGAATTCTTTAAATCGTGTTGCTTTTATAGAATTGTATTGTACCAAAAGGATTGTCGTCAAAAATAAAACTTAAATTAAAAAATTAAATTAAATTTATTAATTAAATTAATTAAAACATTAAAAAGAAGTATAACATAAATTAACTTTTTTATTAATAAGATGTGATAAGATGCATTAGATTACCATAAAAAATTTCTTTTTGAAAATATGTGTACAAGCAAGAAATGGCTGTATTGTAAAAATTAAATGATGTCTAGCAACTTCCATTTTATTTAATTTCTTTACTTAACCACTTTATCATTTAACTTTGTAAATTATATTTTTAAATCAATAAATAAATATTTTATTTGTTGCTCAGTTTTGGCTCCACAATTTTTTTTGTAGATGTCCTTTATAACACAAGACATGAGACGAAATATCACTAAATTGCTCTAGATTTAACTTAAGTTCTCTTGGTATATGGTATTAAAGTTTTATTAGAAACTAGCTGTGGCTGCCACTTCGTCAGCGTCTTTGAATATTTTGTTCGATTTTGCTTTGAAAGCAATCCACACTAAAGACCCTTACGTTTTTCGTGCCACCTTAAACTAACTATGCTGCATATCTGTTTATGTATTTTTTACTTTATAAAAATAAAGTATACGTATCCGGTTAGTTCAACTGCCTACTTTCAATGCTTTTTCTCCACTTTCTCTTGGACATAAGATATTTTTGGATACTTAGGTCTTCTCACAAAATTTTGTTAAAATCCATCCAGTAGTTTTTACGTGAGGCGAACACAAATGAAAAGCAGACAGACAGGACAGACGGAAATGAGTTTCTATTTTACAGACTTGGGGGATATCAATTACATTTTGTAATTAATTACACATGCAATTACTAATTACATGTAATTGTAATTGAAAATTTCCAATTACTAATTACAAGTAATTGTAATTTTAATCAGGGACTAAAATCAATTACAATTACTTGTAAATTGTAATTGAAAATTTTCAATTACACTTACATGTAATTAGTAATTGGAAATTTTAAAATACTAATTACAAGAAAAAACTCAATTACAATTACATGTAATTGAAAATTTTGAGTAATGAATACTTTTTTTTTTGTAATTATTGTCAAAAAATATTTAATTACAAAAATGTTCTATTACATATAAACTATAAAAAATATAGTTATATATAAAAACAAAAACACAGTAAAACTAATAATATCACGAAAGTAAGGAAAAACTAAAAAAATCACATAACTTTGAATAACATGCAAATAAATATTAAACATTTCCATGTATTATTTGCAAAGTTATAGCAATAGTATCATTTATTAATAAAATATTCTTATTTGCTTTGAACAACAGCTTTTTTCAAAATTTTCCTCCGTTAATCTTTGTCGCCTTAGTGTTAAAATAATACTAGCGAACAAAACAACTGGTGCTGAAGATGTTAATGGAGTATTCGACCGTAAAAAAGCCTTTAGTATTGTAGGGCAGTTTTTGAGGTAATTTAGAAACGAATTTAGACTAAATTTCAAACTATTTTCTTTTTCGCAATGTCAATGTCTACGGAATATTAAATAAAAAAATTTAATTTGACCGCAAAGTTTTCAAAATTTTGTAAGCGATAATTACCTTCATGAAGGTGTTCACCGTAATCGAACATGGATGCAGTTTTCGTATTGCTCGTTTGAATAATACTGTTGATCATGCAACGCAAGATAAGCTTGAAATTTTTAGGAATATAATTGAATTTCGTTCAATTGGAGGTAATGATTACTGCCTAATTACAATTACAATTACTTGTAATTTGTAATTGAACTTTTTCAATTACAATTACATGTAATTAGAAAAATTTCAATTGCAATTACTTGTAATTAATAATTGGGAATTTTCAATTACAAATTACAAGTAAATGTAATTGAGTTTGTCCCTGATTTCAATTACAATTACTTGTAATTAGTAATTGGAAATTTTCAATTACACATTACCTGTAATTGTAATTGAATTTCCCCATGTCTGCTATTTTATTATATATATAAATAAAATCAAATGTCGTTCGTACGTAATGTCGTTCGTACGTAATCACATCACTTAGGTAGAAATTGACCATGCCCACTTTTACGTTAACTTTTACACCCACTTTCTAAGAAGCTAGACATCTATAAGACAAAAAGGCTTAAGCTTTTGTAGTTCTCTGGGTACGCTGTCATCTTTCCACTCTCTGGCAAGATTTTGGAGAGAACATAACTTGTTTTAAGGAAGAAGGCAGGAAGGTAGACCAAACCCCTTTGTTATCCACAAAAACACTTTCAAGTGAACTAAGAGAAGAATATAGCGTGACAGTCTCCCACAAAATGGTAAGGCAAGACTTTCAGTAGAATGGATATTCATCAAAAGTAGCTCGAAAGAAACCATTGTTAACAATGCAGCACAAAGAAGATTGCTGTAACGCATATTTCCAAACCTGTCGAATACTAGGATGTCGTTACATTTTAATAAGAGATCAAACTGTTGCATTTCTTCAAATATGCAACTGCAGCGTTTCCATAAGCGAAGCCTTACTATCACATTACCCTCTTTAAAGGAAGTAACACAGTTAATATAGGCATTAATTGACTGAGTGTTACTTCTCTTCCAAAAAAAAAGTTTAAATTAATAATTAATATTAATAAACCTGAAACTCACAGGAACAGGACACTCACCTCTTATTATTAAGGATTTCATAGTTATGATTGTTGAAAAATATCGTACGATTCAATTAACTTTATTTATATAAATTTTTATTAAAAAAAATAACACTTTGTAAGTTCGTTAACTAATTAGCAGCCAAGAATGAGAATTTTCATACAACACACTACCTTATATACAAAACTAAAACCTTATTTTGAGTTTTTTTATATTTGTTTATCTTAACGCATTTGGTTAAAATAAACGAAACCCTTTGGAGCATAAAAGATAAATATTATTGTGAAACTTTTTACCAGGAAAATATTAGCAAACAATAAAATAATTTTTATTGCGACCTAAAACACATTGTTAAACATCTCGTCATTTGGTTTGTTATTTATTTGTATAATTTATATTACTGTTGGGGTTATTAGCTTATCTATAGGAAAACTACTGAGATCTATAAAATATATGTTTTTTTGGATACTTATCTATGCATATAATAAAACAGTAACTCATTTCCTGTTTGTCTGTCTACTGGATGGATTTTAGCAAAATTTTGTGAGGAGGTACGTTAGTATCCTGATCAGTTAGTATCCAATATAGGGTACTTTTTTTCCGCAAAAACGTCTTATTTCCAAGAGAAAGTGGGAAAGATAAAGTTCGAAAACGGGATATTTTAAACACGGTTGCGCAACAGATGGCGCTATTGTAAAATAATGACAAAATATAAATTACTTACTGCCAAATAGGCAAATAAATAAAACTTGTATTTGATTTGATACAGAAAATTACAATAATTTTGAGAATTTTAGCCAGGGATGGATACCTTCATATAAAGTAAATAAGAGTCTTAAAATTTGATGTGGAGGACTTTCAAAGCAAAATCAAACAAAATATTGTCAGGACGCAAACAACGTGTGTGGGCACAGTTAGAAGTTCTTTAGCTTTATGTACTTTAAATATGGTAACTGAGGCCACATATGCTAGTTGGCATTACAAAGACTGTTTAAAAAAAAATTTGAATTAAATCACATAAACAAAAATATAATTATGTATGTACATATGTATGTGTATCATTCACATTGCGTGGAAGAACTTGCTCAATCAATATTGACTCAACTATTGAAGAAACAGCTTTTATGTTGTTCACACCATTGAATTTAATTTGGAAAAAAATCTACAGTAAAACAAAATGTATTTATTAAAGGTGAAAGGCTGATGTCAGAGTGCGCGCAGCAAGCGAATCTGTTACCTGTTTTTTCTTATGTATTCGCTCAAAACATGTCAGAGTGAGAGCGAAGCTTGATGCGAATTTGTGATACAAAGCAGGGGAAAAATTATAGCATTCGATATCGATCGATATTTCAATAGAAAGTAAATGGAAATCGATCGATATCGAAATTTGGCCCCAGGTTGTGTACTGGCAGCTTCTTCCTTTTGTTTGTTTCTTTTTTTATTATTCTTTAAGAACTTTTTTCGTGTTTCGAAGTCTGAAAAAAGAGTCTGGTTTCGCTTAAAAGTTATTAGCGTTGACGTGCGTATTACGAATTTAGCGTAAGCAGTTTTTCGGCCTCACATAACAAATATTAATCCTTTTGGCTCCAGGCACACTGTTTACAAAAGACGAATTATCTCGTATCCAGTGAATATCATAAACTTTCAAGGAGATAAGATAAGATTTCGTTAACAATCAAAACATTGGAAACGTAGATAACGAACATAATTTTTTTGTTTTAAACTTTATCATACGCTTTTTTTAAACAAATAGAAATCATAGAAGAGGTAAATGCGGCAGTGCCAAAAGTTATGCTTATTAAAATGGTATACATCACACGTGATTTTTAGGTATCCTTTGGATTACTGCATCTTCAAACAATAAGGAGTAATAAGCCGAAGTCAAAAATTAAGAGGTACCACAGAAGACGCTGTAACTCAATGTATATGGCCTTATCTGTTCCATTATAGATAGACTCTTGACAATTAGACAGGATGTGTATTATCTACTAACTCCTCTATAAAAGCAGGTTAACAAATTAAGTCTGATATTAAAGAGTGATTCATAATCTATGTATGCCATCCATATTTTTGGACCGTAATAGAAAGACGTTTGAAATTTACACAGAGTGTGTACGGGTACATCTATGCAAAACTTAAAAATAAAATCTAAAGCCTGGTCCATGACAGAGAGGCTCTTGAAATTTACATAAACTGTATATTACTTTGTCCGATATAACGAAAAGTATAAAAAATTAAAGAGCGTCCACATATAGGACCTGATTTTGAGGTCGGATTATTTATTTCGAAAAAATAATTAGACAAAATATAAGTTGTGGAATGTCGTAATCTATAAAACTTTGGGTGAATTTTTGAACTTAAAAGTTTTTTCTATAAATTTTTGTGGTTCCAAAGGATAAAATCGTCCTTTTCGCTATGTCTATGTCTATGTTCTATAAATTTGTATTGCTCTGTTCGTTAAAACCAGAAACAGTAAAAATTACACCATAAGCAAGTATCAAATAAATTAGTCAAGTGCGAGTTAGACTCACACAAGTAGGGTTCCGTACTATGTTCAGTATAATTTAAAAATTCCAGTTGTTTATTTCTTTATGTCTTATGGGACACCCTTAAATTTTAAAATTAAAGTAATATTCGCGAAAATTGCATCATAATTAGAACACCCTTTAAATTTTAATATGTAATTGATTTTATAGCGGCCATGGTAATACACTTTCTATTAAAATATCAGGAGCCTACCTATTGCGGTTAAAAAAATAAGGTAATATTCGTGAAAAACACGTTACTAATGGACACACTTCAATTTTAAGCATTTGTTATAGCGGCCGAAGTAACACATCTACTGTAAACATTTCAAGAGGGTATCTATTACGGTTTATAAAATCTTGTCACTCTCGGAACACCCTTTAATTTTATTACTCATTATAGTGGCCATGACAACTTCCTTTCTATAAATATACTAAAAGTCTACTTATTGCGATTAAAAAATAAGTCACTATAAGTGAAAAACATGTCACTGTCGGAACACGCTTTAATTTTTAGTAATTGTCATATTGGCCATGGCAACACATCTTCTGTACAAAATTTCAAGAGTCTACCTGTTACGGTTCAAGAAATAAGGCTTTATACATGCAAATCACGTCACTGGCGGAAAACCCTTTAATTTTTATTATTTGTTATAGTGGACATAGTTATAGACCTCCTGTAAAAATTTCAAGATTCCACCTATTCATTCAAAACTTAGGATATATACATTGGAACACCCTTTAATATTTAAGTTCAATTTTGTATACTTGTTTATAAAACAAACATGGTTTTAATAACAGTCTGCAAATTGTAAGTGGTTCTCTTACAGCTCAAAACAAAAAAGACATAATCGTAAATAACACGTCACTTTTGGAACACCCTACGTTTTAGTATTTTTTGCTATTGTGGCCGCAGTAATACACTTGTGGTAAAATTTTCAAGAGTCTACCTATTATGGTTCAAAACTTAGGCCTTACACATACAAAGCACACCACTATCGGAACACCCTTTAATTTTTAGGTTTATTTTTTTAGACTTGTTTATAAAGCGAACATATTTGTAAATAACACCTCTCTATCGGAACACCCTATAAGTTTTAATATTTTTTGCTATAGCGGCCATAGTTATACACCTTTGGTAAAATTTTCAAGAGTCTACCTATTATGGTGTTCCACTATCGGAACACCCTTTAATTTTTAGGTTTATTTTTTTCAGACTTGTTTATATAGCGAACTAATTTTAATTTAGTGCTTGCAGATTTTTAGTGAATTCCTCCTACATTTCAAGAAATACGCACATATTCGTGAATAACACCTCTCTATCGGAACACCCTATAAGTTTTAGTATTTGCTAGTATAGCGGTCACAGTTATATACTTTCTTACGGTTCAAATTTTAGGCCTTATACATGCAAATCACACTACTATCGGAACACCCTTTAATTTTTAGGTTTATTTTTTTATACTTGTTTATATGGCGAACTAAGTTTTAATTACTGCTTACATATTTTTAGTGTATGCCTCCTACAGCTCAAGAAATAAACACATATTTGTGAATAACACCTCTCTATCGGAACACCCTATAAATTTTATTATTTGTTGCTATAGCGGCAACAACTATACATCATCTGTGAAAATTTCAAGAGTCTAGCTATTACGGTTCCAGAGATAAAAGGCGCTGACAGACGGACAGACGGACAGACATTGTAGCGAAAACAATAGGGTTTCGTTTTCACACTTTGTGTACGGAACCCTAAAAACAGAGAATTGTGCAGCCATAACTGATTGCTGCGAAGGTGATGGATGAGCTGCGGCTAGAAGATTTCAAGGCGTTTAAAAACTTCTGCAAAATATCGTTTAAAGGTTAAAGATTTTAATTTTATACCATACTGGAACAACATAAAAACATATGTCAGATACTTTGCCACGTGAACACAGAAGTTGCTTTAAATAAAAAATGTCATATAAACTGCACACAAACAGATATGCTATTGCTTAAAGGTGTTCACACGACGTGTACAAATTCTATATGTGAAAAAATTACATTCCACACAGCATTAACATTTATTTATGATTGCATGCAGTTTAAGCGCAACCGGTTTTTAATGGGGTTATCAAAAGAAAATCTGATAACTAGGTCCACCACAGAGGTTCGTCATCTGTCATCTGAGTTCTTCAAAATTCCATATTAACATTGATACTAGCGAGCTAATTGAGTTGCAAAAAATATTGTTAAAATTAAAAATGGAATGGAAAAATAAATGAATGTTAAGGGAGGCAATAAACGTCTTTAAACTGTTTTTAAACATAACATCCCCTTGCGTCATCTTCTAATCGCTAAGTACGTAGTTCTTTATCTCCGTTTAAACGAATTGCGTAAATTAAAACAAATATTAAAATTAAAAAACAAACATACATTTCGCATATAAAAGGCTGCTGTGTGTAATGATTTTCATGCTTTGCTAGTGGTTAGCAAGTAAAAGTCACAGCGAGTTTAATCAAATTTTAAAAACTTGTAAAGAATTTAAATAAAAAAAATATTCCACTAAAAATTCTAGTTTTTAATTGAAATAATAGAAAATTTTCAACAGTAACAAATATGGCTTCTTGGGCAATCACAAGTAAGTTTCATTTGAATTATTTTTTTGTTTATTTTCTTTGTTTATTACAACTTTTCAAAAAAATAAGTAAATAACTCATTTTATAATTAGTTTGAAATTTAGTCTAAATTCGTTTCTAAATTACCTCAAAAACTGTCCTACAATACTAAAGGCTTTTTTACGGTCGAATACTCCATTAACATCTTCAGCACCAGTTGTTTTGTTCGCTAGTATTATTTTAACACTAAGGCGACAAAGATTAACGGAGGAAAATTTTGGAAAAAGCTGTTGTTCAAAGCAAATAAGAATATTTTATTAATAAATAATACTATTGCTATAACTTTGCAAATAATACATGGAAATGTTTAATATTTATTTGCATGTTATTCAAAGTTATGTGATTTTTTTAGTTTTTCCTTACTTTCGTGATATTATTAGTTTTACTGTGTTTTTGTTTTTGTATATAACTATATTTTTTATAGTTTATATGTAATAGAACATTTTTGTAATTAAATATTTTTTGACAATAATTACAAAAAAAGTATTCATTACTTAAAATTTTCAATTACTTGTAATTAGTAATTGAATTTTTTCAATTACAATTACTTGTAATTAGTAATTGGAAATTTTCAATTACAATTACATGTAATTAGTAATTGCATGTGTAATTAATTACAAAATGTAATTGATATCCCCCAAGTCTGTAAAATAGTAACTCATTTCCGTCTGCCCTGTCTGTCTGCTTTTCATTTGTGTACGCTTCACGTAAAAACTACTGGATGGATTTTAACAAAATTTTGTGAGAAGACCTAAGTATCCAAAAATATCTTATGTCCAAGAGAAAGTGGAGAAAAAGCATTGAAAGTAGGCAGTTGAACTAACCGGATACGCATACTTTATTTTTATAAAGTAAAAAATACATAAACAGATATGCAGCATAGTTAGTTTAAGGTGGCACGAAAAACGTAAGGGTCTTTAGTGTGGATTGCTTTCAAAGCAAAATCGAACAAAATATTCAAAGACGCTGACGAAGTGGCAGCCACAGCTAGTTTCTAATAAAACTTTAATACCATATACCAAGAGAACTTAAGTTAAATCTAGAGCAATTTAGTGATATTTCGTCTCATGTCTTGTGTTATAAAGGATTCTTATATAACTCTCTGTACGCTTTATTTGTCTCAAACGCTTCTCAGCGCTAAGGACATCTACAAAAAAAATTGTGGAGCCAAAACTGAGCAACAAATAAAATATTTATTTATTGATTTAAAAATATAATTTACAAAGTTAAATGATAAAGTGGTTAAGTAAAGAAATTAAATAAAATGGAAGTTGCTAGACATCATTTAATTTTTACAATACAGCCATTTCTTGCTTGTACACATATTTTCAAAAAGAAATTTTTTATGGTAATCTAATGCATCTTATCACATCTTATTAATAAAAAAGTTAATTTATGTTATACTTCTTTTTAATGTTTTAATTAATTTAATTAATAAATTTTATTTAATTTTTTAATTTAAGTTTTATTTTTGACGACAATCCTTTTGGTACAATACAATTCTATAAAAGCAACACGATTTAAAGAATTCGACTCATCAAAAATAAATTTATTTGCAACGGATTTACTTCCTTTAGTTGCTGGTAACAAGTCAACAGCAAATGTAGTCTATTCACCAGCCTCCATATATACTAGTTTGGCTCTGACTTATTTGGGTGCCAAAGGTCGCACAGCCGATGAAATAAGCACAGTTTTGAAGCTGGACGAAAACGACAAGATCAATTTTGCTACGATATTTGGTCGCTTTTTAAGAACCAATTTTAAAAAAAATACTCCGAGAACGGGTGCGCCACAACTAACAATGTCCAACCGTTTTTACGTTAGCAATAAAATCAAAATTTTAGAGAAATTTAATGAAATTGCCCAAGAGAACTTTGATTCCACAGCGGAAAATATTGATTTTAGCCAGGCTTTAACGGCTGTGGAGAAAATTAATAAATGGGTGGAGCACCAAACGAAGAATAAAATTAAAAATCTTATAAAACCTGATGAAGTAAACTTTTATACCCGTGCTATTTTGGTAAATACCATTTATTTTAAGGCCAGTTGGATGCAGCCTTTTCTTGTGGCTGCTACTCGTAAAAATAAATTCCATATAAATCGCAGTGAGTCAGTGGAAGTCGATACCATGTGCACAACTGATTATAATGGTTATGCCGAATTGCCCGACCTAGAAGCTGAAGCTTTAGATCTGGCTTACCAAAAATCAGATATTTCTATGTTGATTATAATTCCAAAAGATATTGAGGGTTTGAACAAATTGGAAGAACGACTTAAAGGAATTGATTTAAATGAAATTGCTTCCAAGATAAGACAGCAAGAGTTAAAAGTATTCTTGCCGAAATTTCGCATAGAATTTGATATTGACTTGCAGGAACCTCTAAAGAAACTTGGCTGTTTTACAATGTTTTCCGAAGAAGCAAATTTCATGGGCATGTTTAAAACAAACATTTCTCACGCAATTTCGGATATCAAACAGAAAGTATTTTTAGAATGCAATGAATACGGTTCAGAGGCAACTTCTGCCACCTGTAAGTTTAAAATTCATTATAATTCATTAATTGCAGTCTTACTTTTAATTATATTCTAATTTAGATACCAATATTGAGGAGGAATTGGCCTATAGCTATATTAAAGTTGTTCGTGTCGATCGTCCATTTTTCTTTGCCATACGCAGCAGTAATGGGGTATTCTTTGCCGGACATGTTGCAAGGCCCTAATGATTTTATGCTTCACCCACAGATATATATTCATATGTATGTATGTATGTATGTATGTATGTATGTATGTATGTATGTATGTATGTATGTATGTATATATTCAATTAAATAATTATTAATAAAAACTTTAAAATTACTGCAAATAAATGAAATGAGATTTTTACTATTTATTTATTTACCGATAATATTTACATTTCATTCTTTTATAATTTTCTTATATAGAAGTGTTTGTAATATAATATTTTCTAATTTATAGTTTTTTTGTCAGATTTATCTCATTTAAAATAATAATGTGGTTCGAGTAGGGTTAATGGCTATATATAAAGGTAGGATTTCGAAGGAGAAGAAAGCATTAAATCAAAAGCTCCATTACTCGTTGGTTCCTTTAAACAAAAAAAAAAAAAAAAAAACTTCATTCACTACTACCAAAGTGGTAAAATGAATCAGTTTGAATGAGCTTTTTTTTATTCCTCAAAATTCCCTTAAATATAAAATACCATCACTGGAGATGGGTATGTAGTGGGTATTCGCAATTTACGTTAACTTTAACTAGTTTTAATATTTCTCATTAACGCTTATCATGTATGTTTTAATATCACTACATGATATTTTGTGGATATTCTGAGAGTAAGAGTCAAGTATTTTAAAAGCTCTAAGCTAAGCTCTATTATAAAGAAAAGGGAAAGAAAGAAGTGAAGTATGTAAAATCATTCTAGAGGTTCACTGAATAATGTGAAGAAAGAGCAAAAAGCTAGAATCAAAGAAATAATATCATAGGTATAATATGAATTAAAATAGAGTAAGGTTTTTTTTCCATTTTGATCTGCAGAGATGATAAGTTGAAATAATAATTGACGACTTTATTATTACAGTAGCTTAATTAAAACGTGGTTGATTGTAAATTTTAATTAAATATATAGTTAAAATAAATTTTTTTTTATATCATTTAAAACAAAAGAAAGAAAAATTAAACTCTTGCTTATCGAAGCCAATTTTAATCACAATCTCAAAGGAAACAGTAAGCCTCTACAAAAATTGGATCTTGGTCTGCAATTAAGTTACACGTGTTTTTGGGTCAGATGTGGTACGTGACTTGGAAACCACAATTCTTATTTAATAACTTGCTGTGTGCTACATCTCTGGTACATCTGGTTAGCCAAAGTCGAGTTTTCCTCCATGGAAAGACAACAGCATCGGATGTTCTAATTTAATAGTCAACACTAAGGAAATAATGGACGGAAATGCATTTTGCCGCAATAACAATTAAGACAGTTAAACACAGTATTTATCCTAAAATTACTATTTTTTTTCTCACCTTGTAATAACTTGCAAAAATTAGCTAACTATTTTCAAACTACCTAACATTTAATTCTACCCTAAATTATGAAAGGTTTCTCTTACATAATTGTGAAGGTTTAACACGAAATATCTACTAAAGATACAAAACCAAAGTTATACTACTAAAGACTGCATATTTTATTTCATTATCAGTAGAAAAAGTAAAAAAAAAATAAAATCGATTAACTTGCTTCTTTAAAAATAACTACATATTTTAAATATTGTACAAAAGAAAAAAAAAACAAAAAACAAAATCGTAGAAAGAACAACTTCCCCTAACTTAATCCGTTGTCTGCTAACCCTAACTTAAACCAAACATTTACACTTAAAACAACATCTCTAACTCGCTCAGCAATTGTCACCAGCCGATATGCAGAAGGCCTTCATGCAGCGTTGGACAAAATGCTGGTAAGTTTTTTTTTGTTAAAATTTTTCTTTTCAATTTTGTGCAGACAATTAGAGAGACAATTAAAAAGAGAATTCATAAACACAATCATAGAATTGATTTTGTTTATTTTTTTATTAAATACCAAAATAATTTGAAGTAAAAGATTCAGTTTTGTTAAAAAGAAATAGATATATATATTAAGAACGTCCTCAAGTAGTAATTTATTTGAAAACGAATTAATGCAGGCCGTTGTTGATAAAAAATCCAATTTCCATATATACCAATTTGGCTTTCACTTATATGGGTGCCAACGGTCACACAGCTGATGAATTACGCAGAGTCTTGAAAGCAAATTGGATAAGCAAAAAAGATTTTGGTTTGAAATATGGCAAAAGTTCTGTCTTATAAATCAAAATAATACCACTATCGGAACAACCTTTAATTTTTAGGTTTATTTTTTAGACTTGTATATAAGGCGAACTACGTTTTTATTACAGTTTGAAAATTTTTAGTGTATGCCTAATACAGTTCAAGAAATAAACACATATTCGTGAATAACACCTCTCTATCGGAACACCCTATAAGTATTAATTTGTTGTTATAGCGGCCATCGCTATACACCTTCTGTGAAAATTTCAAGAGTCTATCTATTATGGTTCAAAACTTATGCCTTATACATGCATTTCACACCACTATCGGAACACCCTTTAATTTTTAGTTTTATTTTTTATACTTGTTTATATAGTGAACTAAGTTTTAATAACTGTTTGTAAATTTCTAGTGTATCCCTCCTACAGTTCAAGAAATAAACACATTTTGGTAAATAACACCTCTCTATTGGAACACCCTATAAGTTTTAGTATTTGTTGCTATAGCGGCAACAACTATACATCATCTGTGAAAATTTCAAGAGTCTACCTATTACGGTTCCAGAGATAAAAGGCGCTGACAGACGGACAGTAGGGTTTCGTTTTTACACTTTGTGTACGGAACCCTAAAAATGATTAACCTTCCTGACTATCTTCATTTTTGTGCGACACATTCTTATTTCTCGGTATCTCAGACCGATTTAAAGTATTTCTCGGTATCTCAAAACTATTCTAAAGTTTTTAAAACCTGTGCAGTGGTCATATTTAACAAACTAATCTGAAATAACTGAAGTAAGAAAAAAAACAAAATTAAGTTTTTTTAGCTCACAGCATCAATTTATATTTCATCACAATAATTTGGCATTTTTGATCATAGACCTCATATAAAATTAAAAAAAAAAATCATTCACAAAACACAAGATTTATAAAATGTTATTTTTCTATTAACATATGTATGTTTTAGAAGTAATCAAAAAAATAAAGTGAATTCAAGAAAAAACAGGAACACTAAAAAAATTAATTTTAAAATGCTTAAAATAAATGCTTAAAATATATGAGGTTAGTCTTTGTAAATTTCAATCAGTCGTTAGAGCTTGTGGCTCTATTCAGCCTCCTGTAAATCTTCAACATCACTTTCCTCTGAGTCTTCTTGTTCAGTATCAGTGTTTGCTTCATACATATCAATATTATCTTCGTATTCAGTACCACTTTTCACATCAGAATCTAGATCTGAGACGATTTCATTCAGAATAGCTCTTACGCGCTCAATATCTGCCATATCTAACGAAAATCTCACGATAATTAACTTTGAACATAATTCTTTTATTAAATCATATAAACTGATCTTTTGGTCTCCATCCACCAAATACCCTAAGCGTGGCGACCACAAACATATTATACAGCCTCATATACCAAAAATTAGATTTTTTAAAGCCTTGTGTATTGAAATTACGGTTTATTAAAAAAAACCCTCAAATTACGCGTGCTTGGAGTAAATATTATAAATGGCCGACTGGCCATAAAATTCAATTAAACATTGAATTTGTCACTTTAAGTTTAATTTACACGCAAAAAAGAAAGAAAATGTCTCAAGTTTTATATTAATCCTAGTTATTTCAAGTTAAAGCCTTGAAAATTCTCTATACGATGTAGAATTTTGTTGTCTGTGGAGCTGCGTACTTAAACTTCTAAATACATTTCTTAATTTTAATTTTTGGCCTAACGTTCGGCTAGATTTGTAAAATATCCCTCTGTACGATCGAAGCGCAATCAGTTTTAAACAGAGTTGTCGAAAGAATATGTGAAAAGCATGCCTATAATTAACATCGACACTAACCAGCTAAGTCATATTCACGAAAATTGCATCATTATTGGAACACCCTTTAAATTTTAGTAATTGTTGTTATGGCGGCCATGGTAATAAACTTTCGATAAAAATATCCGTTGCGGTTTAAAAAATAAGGTAATATACGTGAAAAACATGTCACTAATTTAAATTTTTAGTAATTGTTATAGCGACCGAAGTAGCACATCTACTGTAAACATTTCAAGAGTCTACATATTACGATTTATAAAATAAGGCTATTTAAGTAAAAATCATATAACTACCGGAACACCCTTTAATTTTTTATCTGTTATAGCGACCATAGTACATATTAAGATTAAATAAATAAGTCACTATACGTGAAAAGCATGTCACTGTCAGAACACCCTTTAAATTTTTGAGTTGTCATATTGGCCGTGACAACATATCTTCTGGAAAAAATTTCAAGATTCTACCTATTATGGTTAAAAAATTAGCTCATATTCATGCAACTCACGTCACTGTCGGCACACCCTTTAATTTTTACTTTTGTTATAGGGACCATAGTAATACACCTGTAAAAATTTAAAGATTCTACCTATTATCGGTGAAAACTTGGGCTATATACATGCAAATCACGTCACTATCGAACCACCCTTTATTATTTAGGTTTAATTTTGTATACTTGTTTATAAAGCGAACATAGTTTAAATTACTGTCTGCAAATTTTAAGTGTTTGCCTCCTACAGCTCAAGAAATAAAGACATAATTTTAATTAACACGTCACTTTCGGAACATCCTATAAGTTTTAGTGTTTATTGCTATAGCGGCCACAGGTATACACCTTCTCTGAAAATTTCAAGAGTCTACCTATTCTGGTTCAAAACTTAGGCCATATACATGCAAATCAAGTCACTATCGGAAAACCCTTTATATTTTAATTTGAATTTTTTATAGCTGTTTATATAGCGAACTAAGTTTTAATTATTGTTTGTAAATTTCAAGTGTATGCCTCCTACAGTTTAAGAAATAAAAACATATATTTGAATAACACGTCTCTGCCGGAACACCCTATAATTTTTAGTATTTGTTGCTATAGCGGAAAAAGTTATACATTTTCTCTAAAAATTTCAAGCCTCTACCTATTATGGTTTAAGCGATAAAAGGCGCTGACAGACGGACAGACATTGTAGCGAAAACAGTAGGGTTTCGTCTTTACCCTTTGGGTACGGAACCCTAAAAATGGAATGAATGCTGAAGGGCACAATAAATGTGTTTTTAAACATAACATCCCCTTTCTTCTAAACGCTAAAGGCCGGAATTCACTATCCTACACAATCGTACGAATCAATCACAAAAAAATCTGACAAAATTATGTCCTACTCAAAAAATCGCTTCAAAATGGCGATATAGATGCCACACTATCATACAAAATAAGATTTTACAACTCTGATCGCATGGAAAATACTATTTTATGAATTTTTGCAAAAGATTATAAAATCGTACAGATCTCACAAAAAGTCTGTCACACACATACACTTTTAATCCACACTAGTTATCATACTTTTTGAGCACACATGCAATTTTTGACAAATCGTACGACTGAGTACGATAGAGAATCATGCCCTTAAATAACTACGTACTATTTATTTACATTTAAACGAATTGCGTAGATTAAAAGAAATATTAAAAATAAAAAAATGATTTCATCTTTTCGTATATAAAAGGCTGCTTTGTAAAATAATTTTCATGCTTCGTTAGTGGTTGGTAAACAAAACTAATCGGTGTTAGTTCAAATTTTAAAAACTTGGAAACATTTTAAATTAAAAAAAACTATTCTACTAAATTTTCTAGTTTTTAATTAAAATAAAAAAAATTTTAACAGGCACAAATATGGCTTCTTGGACAATCACAAGTAAGTTTCATTTGAATTATTTTTTTTTGTTTTATTATTTATTACAACTTTTTAAAGAAATAAGTGAATAACTTATTTTATATAAGACCGGACGGTTTTGTTGGTTGCATACCATTAGTCAAAAAAAATAAAATTCACAGGACCCACAGTGCCGATTCTAAGTTGTCATTTAATGTTTTAATTTTTTTTTTTTTTTTGGATTCTGACCAAAAAAATTGGTAAATGCCAAAGGTACAAAACCAACCTTCCTCCAAAATCTGCAGCGCGGTCTATACCTTTGTATAGGAAGTAAGACTCCAAATTCAGCTGGGTAAAATTAATAAGAGTTTAATGGTGCTCCTCCAGTGAAAAAAAGTGAGTTTGATGGTTCTCCTCCAGTGAATAATTAAGTTTTAAAAATGGTGATCCTCCAATGTCCGACTTATGAAATTAAAATTCATAGTTTATACACTATAACCAAAATGATTACACGAGGCTGATTAAAGCAACCACCAATACAGTAGAACAGTACAGCTATTTGAGGAAGCCAATCCGCCAGTGTGAGTGAGACGTAAACCATTCGAAGGCCGAGCAAGAAAGACGGCCGGATTGACCTTAAGCGATAATGACAATGACGCGCGCACGTGTTTCCCAACCCAAAACTACTTTACGACTCGTTAATGTTTTTATTAATTTAGCAAAATGGCATCTGTTATTCTGCTAATCCATCGCTCGTTGTGTAAGGTTTGTTGATGTTAAAGAAGAAATAAAAATAAAAATCATACTTGGTTTTAACCAAAAGTGTTTATTATATTACTCTGCTAAACAATTGTTTTAATTGCTAAAGCAACTTATTTATTTTATCGTTTTTTCTTTTCATTATAGCTCTATTTTTGGTGACACTCTTTTCATTACGTTACAGCTCTCTTACGGCACAATCAGTTGATTATTCAGTGTCCTCAAGTAGTAATTTATTTGCAAACGAATTAATGCAGACTATTGTTGATAAAAAATCAACAGAAAATATAGTCTATTCTCCAATTTCCATATATAGCAATTTGGCTTTCACTTATATGGGTGCCAAAGGTAACACAGCTGATGAATTAGGCAGAGTCTTAGAAGCAAGTCAGGTAAACAAAACAGATTTTGGTACGAAATATGGAAGTTTTTTGAGAAGCCTATTAAACAAAACGGAGGATAATGCGCCACAACTCACAATGGTCAACCGGATATACGTTGATAATAAAATTAAAGTTACAAATCAATTTAAACTATTTGCGAAAAACGTAGATTTTAGCAAATCCTTAACAGCTGTAGAACACATTAACAAGTGGGTGGAAGAACAAACGGAAAATAAAATAGGAAATCTGATAAAACCGAATTCGATAAATAAATATACCGCTGCTATTTCAATTAATGCCATTTATTTCAAGGGTGAATGGTTGAAGGCCTTTGAAAAACGCTTCACTCATAGAAATTATTTTTATATGAGCCCCAGTCAGAAGGTAAAAGTGGATAATATGTTTACAATAAATACATTTAGATATGCTAATTTGCCGGACATAAATGCCGAAGCTTTGGAAATGCCTTACGCAAACTCAGACATTTCTATGTTGATTATATTGCCTAATATGAATGGAGATGGTTTGCAGAAATTAGAAGAGAATCTCAAGGGAAAGAATTTAAATGAAATTGCTTTGAAAAATATTAATTTATTATGATTAACTGAGTATTGAACATTGTGGTGATTATAATCACCATTGGCAAAAAAGGATACCTTAATGTGAGCTTTATAAACAGTACATTACTCCAGCAGTGTGGATAATTCTACAGAACTAAGCAGTTATCCAGATCTCCTTTGGACCTATTCGGATCTAGATCCGAATTTCGGTGGATGAAGAAATATCTTCATGCCTGTAATAACAGCCCTTTAGATAAAAACGATCGTTTTACAAAAATAAAGCCCTTACTTGATGGACTAAACGAAAAGTTGTTTTAATTTGGAGTGTAAAATGAACATTTACCAATCGATGAGCAAATGGTATCATACTTTGGAAGGCATTCAAGCAAAATGTACATGAGGAATAAATCCATTTGTTTTGGTTTAAGTTGTGGGTTCTTCCGGCATCTGATGGATTATGTATTATTGTATGCCCTATGTTGGTTCCCAGCACTCCTGCAGTAAGGAAATCGGTCATGGAGCTCATGTGGTCTTAAGTTTGCTGGTGTATGTGAAGCATCCAAATCGACATTACTTATACAAAGACAATTTTTTTACTTCCTTTCATCTAATGTGTCTTCTGTCAGAAAACAAATTTGAGCCGGTACAGTGCGAAAAATCGATCGATTACCAAGCAATATGGGAATTAAAAATGACAAAACTTTATGCTGGATCGCGCAAATGAAATATTCATTGTAACTTAGCCTGATAACACAATTGTTATGTTAGCGACTAATTTTTATGCCATCAATCCTCTTACAACTGTCCGACCTTATAACCGCAAATGTCATAAGTATTTAAAGTTGAAGAAGCAAATTTAATAAAAAAAATTAAAACTTGCACATTGGAGGAGTTTATATGGCAGACAATGCCATGTCGAACTTCCGTATAAGAGGAAAGAATTGGTGGTGGCCTTTCTTTTCAAACGCTATGGACTTCTTTTTTTCTGTACTATTGGGAAACAAAACCCAGCAAAACCACAACTAGACTTGCAATCTGAATTCACTCTACTCTAGTTGTTTCTGAAGATGACCATCAGAATTAGAGGAACCTTCCTTTGTAACCAAAAGGAAGGCAAAAAACATCGGTGTAAGCAATGCCACATACACCATTTATGTGCAAGATGTATGAGGTTCACCTACATAAGAAATGTTTTAAAATTTACAATATTAAGTAACTTTTGTTAATAAATAAAATGTTCTTCATTGTTCCTCAAAAATTTTATGTGTTTACATATTTTGCGGTGACGGTGATTATAATCACCACTCATTTTCCGGAAAACTAAAAAAAAACAATCGTGATTAAAATTCTCAATTTAAATGATTTACATAAATAAAAAAATTAAAAAATAAAAAAATTTTCTTAATTGGCATCATGTTAGCTAACAGTTAAAATTTTATGCGAATTGTTCAACAGGAACTATGTTCAGAAAAAAAATGGGTTAATGCAATTTTATATTCCAAAAGCATAATCAAGCTGAAAAAGAGTAATTCTTGAACATGTAACGCATAATTTTTTTTTTATACTAGGTCACACCTCGAAACAGTACGCACGTTCTGGAAGACTAGCTAGTTCGGCAGTGAAGGGCAGGGATCTTGCTCCGGCGTTCAACCTTGCGTTTGTTACAAAGAAATTTAACGTGCGATTATGTTGCCCTAATTTATTTTTGTTTTTAATATAACTTACTTATATTTTCTTTTTCAATTACCTTTCGACTTACGTTAATAGCTAAGATGTTTTAGCTATAAGCCTCTAAACCCACCGCTCCATGTTTTTCAATGGCTTTAACAATTATTTTATAAGAAAAACCCATAATATAAATCGACTTTACCAAAGGCCTTTTAAAGTTTTACATTAATATTTATTAATTCATTGTTTAATACAAAAAAATTTTTAACAGAAAAAAAAAATATAATAATATGAAATTTAAAGCATATTTTTATTTACTAATACAAAAGAAATTTCTCTATTATCATAGATCTTAAAGGGTTAATCATAATATATGTAACAAAATGAGTAGGAGATACAAACAACAAAAAAAATGATAAATCAAAATAATGAATGAGACAATATAAAAAATTGTATTAATGAACAATAGTATTTTGCTTTAATTTTTTTTATTTCTTTTGTAAAAGAGAGTGTAAGAAATTTAATTACAGGGTTTTCAAGTCCTGCGACTAATTATCAATGTAGGGATTCCCATTTACTTAGGGATTATTAGTTTTTTTTATGTTCTTAATAATATATCTATTTCTTTTTAACAAAACTGAATCTTTTACTTCAAATTATTTTGGTGTTTAATAAAAAAATAAACAAAATCAATTCTATGATTGTGTTTATGAATTCTCTTTTTAATTGTCTCTCTAATTGTCTGCACAAAATTGAAAAGAAAAATTTTAACAAAAAAAAACTTACCAGCATTTTGTCCAACGCTGCATGAAGGCCTTCTGCATATCGGCTGGTGACAATTGCTGAGCGAGTTAGAGATGTTGTTTTAAGTGTAAATGTTTGGTTTAAGTTAGGGTTAGCAGACAACGGATTAAGTTAGGGGAAGTTGTTCTTTCTACGATTTTGTTTTTTGTTTTTTTTTCTTTTGTACAATATTTAAAATATGTAGTTATTTTTAAAGAAGCAAGTTAATCGATTTTATTTTTTTTTTTACTTTTTCTACTGATAATGAAATAAAATATGCAGTCTTTAGTAGTATAACTTTGGTTTTGTATCTTTAGTAGATATTTCGTGTTA
Organism: Phasia obesa; assembly: GCA_949628195.1. NCBI lineage: Eukaryota > Metazoa > Arthropoda > Insecta > Diptera > Tachinidae > Phasia > Phasia obesa. The sequence continues at coordinate 114,659,426 of OX451219.1, read as the reverse complement.
AACCTTCACAATTATGTAAGAGAAACCTTTCATAATTTAGGGTAGAATTAAATGTTAGGTAGTTTGAAAATAGTTAGCTAATTTTTGCAAGTTATTACAAGGTGAGAAAAAAAATAGTAATTTTAGGATAAATACTGTGTTTAACTGTCTTAATTGTTATTGCGGCAAAATGCATTTCCGTCCATTATTTCCTTAGTGTTGACTATTAAATTAGAACATCCGATGCTGTTGTCTTTCCATGGAGGAAAACTCGACTTTGGCTAACCAGATGTACCAGAGATGTAGCACACAGCAAGTTATTAAATAAGAATTGTGGTTTCCAAGTCACGTATCACATCTGACCCAAAAACACGTGTAACTTAATTGCAGACCAAGATCCAATTTTTGTAGAGGCTTACTGTTTCCTTTGAGATTGTGATTAAAATTGGCTTCGATAAGCAAGAGTTTAATTTTTCTTTCTTTTGTTTTAAATGATATAAAAAAAAATTTATTTTAACTATATATTTAATTAAAATTTACAATCAACCACGTTTTAATTAAGCTACTGTAATAATAAAGTCGTCAATTATTATTTCAACTTATCATCTCTGCAGATCAAAATGGAAAAAAAACCTTACTCTATTTTAATTCATATTATACCTATGATATTATTTCTTTGATTCTAGCTTTTTGCTCTTTGTTCACATTATTCAGTGAACCTCTAGAATGATTTTACATACTTCACTTCTTTCTTTCCCTTTTCTTTATAATAGAGCTTAGCTTAGAGCTTTTAAAATACTTGACTCTTACTCTCAGAATATCCACAAAATATCATGTAGTGATATTAAAACATACATGATAAGCGTTAATGAGAAATATTAAAACTAGTTAAAGTTAACGTAAATTGCGAATACCCACTACATACCCATCTCCAGTGATGGTATTTTATATTTAAGGGAATTTTGAGGAATAAAAAAAAAGCTCATTCAAACTGATTCATTTTACCACTTTGGTAGTAGTGAATGAAGTTTTTTTTTTTTTTTTTTGTTTAAAGGAACCAACGAGTAATGGAGCTTTTGATTTAATGCTTTCTTCTCCTTCGAAATCCTACCTTTATATATAGCCATTAACCCTACTCGAACCACATTATTATTTTAAATGAGATAAATCTGACAAAAAAAACTATAAATTAGAAAATATTATATTACAAACACTTCTATATAAGAAAATTATAAAAGAATGAAATGTAAATATTATCGGTAAATAAATAGTAAAAATTTCATTTCATTTATTTGCAGTAATTTTAAAGTTTTTATTAATAATTATTTAATTGAATATGAAGACAAAAAACAACCACATCCGTGAAGAATAAAATCATTAGGGCCTTGCAACATGTCCGGCAAAGAATACCCCATTACTGCTGCGTATGGCAAAGAAAAATGGACGATCGACACGAACAACTTTAATATAGCTATAGGCCAATTCCTCCTCAATATTGGTATCTAAATTAGAATATAATTAAAAGTAAGACTGCAATTAATGAATTATAATGAATTTTAAACTTACAGGTGGCAGAAGTTGCCTCTGAACCGTATTCATTGCATTCTAAAAATACTTTCTGTTTGATATCCGAAATTGCGTGAGGAATGGTTGTTTTAAACATGCCCATGAAATTTGCTTCTTCGGAAAACATTGTAAAACAGCCAAGTTTCTTTAGAGGTTCCTGCAAGTCAATATCAAATTCTATGCGAAATTTCGGCAAGAATACTTTTAACTCTTGCTGTCTTATCTTGGAAGCAATTTCATTTAAATCAATTCCTTTAAGTCGTTCTTCCAATTTGTTCAAACCCTCAATATCTTTTGGAATTATAATCAACATAGAAATATCTGATTTTTGGTAAGCCAGATCTAAAGCTTCAGCTTCTAGGTCGGGCAATTCGGCATAACCATTATAATCAGTTGTGCACATGGTATCGACTTCCACTGACTCACTGCGATTTATATGGAATTTATTTTTACGAGTAGCAGCCACAAGAAAAGGCTGCATCCAACTGGCCTTAAAATAAATGGTATTTACCAAAATAGCACGGGTATAAAAGTTTACTTCATCAGGTTTTATAAGATTTTTAATTTTATTCTTCGTTTGGTGCTCCACCCATTTATTAATTTTCTCCACAGCCGTTAAAGCCTGGCTAAAATCAATATTTTCCGCTGTGGAATCAAAGTTCTCTTGGGCAATTTCATTAAATTTCTCTAAAATTTTGATTTTATTGCTAACGTAAAAACGGTTGGACATTGTTAGTTGTGGCGCACCCGTTCTCGGAGTATTTTTTTTAAAATTGGTTCTTAAAAAGCGACCAAATATCGTAGCAAAATTGATCTTGTCGTTTTCGTCCAGCTTCAAAACTGTGCTTATTTCATCGGCTGTGCGACCTTTGGCACCCAAATAAGTCAGAGCCAAACTAGTATATATGGAGGCTGGTGAATAGACTACATTTGCTGTTGACTTGTTACCAGCAACTAAAGGAAGTAAATCCGTTGCAAATAAATTTATTTTTGATGAGTCGAATTCTTTAAATCGTGTTGCTTTTATAGAATTGTATTGTACCAAAAGGATTGTCGTCAAAAATAAAACTTAAATTAAAAAATTAAATAAAATTTATTAATTAAATTAATTAAAACATTAAAAAGAAGTATAACATAAATTAACTTTTTTATTAATAAGATGTGATAAGATGCATTAGATTACCATAAAAAATTTCTTTTTGAAAATATGTGTACAAGCAAGAAATGGCTGTATTGTAAAAATTAAATGATGTCTAGCAACTTCCATTTTATTTAATTTCTTTACTTAACCACTTTATCATTTAACTTTGTAAATTATATTTTTAAATCAATAAATAAATATTTTATTTGTTGCTCAGTTTTGGCTCCACAATTTTTTTTGTAGATGTCCTTTATAACACAAGACATGAGACGAAATATCACTAAATTGCTCTAGATTTAACTTAAGTTCTCTTGGTATATGGTATTAAAGTTTTATTAGAAACTAGCTGTGGCTGCCACTTCGTCAGCGTCTTTGAATATTTTGTTCGATTTTGCTTTGAAAGCAATCCACACTAAAGACCCTTACGTTTTTCGTGCCACCTTAAACTAACTATGCTGCATATCTGTTTATGTATTTTTTACTTTATAAAAATAAAGTATACGTATCCGGTTAGTTCAACTGCCTACTTTCAATGCTTTTTCTCCACTTTCTCTTGGACATAGATATTTTTGGATACTTAGGTCTTCTCACAAAATTTTGTTAAAATCCATCCAGTAGTTTTTACGTGAGGCGAACACAAATGAAAAGCAGACAGACAGGACAGACGGAAATGAGTTTCTATTTTACAGACTTGGGGGATATCAATTACATTTTGTAATTAATTACACATGCAATTACTAATTACATGTAATTGTAATTGAAAATTTCCAATTACTAATTACAAGTAATTGTAATTTTAATCAGGGACTAAAATCAATTACAATTACTTGTAAATTGTAATTGAAAATTTTCAATTACACTTACATGTAATTAGTAATTGGAAATTTTAAAATACTAATTACAAGAAAAAACTCAATTACAATTACATGTAATTGAAAATTTTGAGTAATGAATACTTTTTTTTTTGTAATTATTGTCAAAAAATATTTAATTACAAAAATGTTCTATTACATATAAACTATAAAAAATATAGTTATATATAAAAACAAAAACACAGTAAAACTAATAATATCACGAAAGTAAGGAAAAACTAAAAAAATCACATAACTTTGAATAACATGCAAATAAATATTAAACATTTCCATGTATTATTTGCAAAGTTATAGCAATAGTATCATTTATTAATAAAATATTCTTATTTGCTTTGAACAACAGCTTTTTTCAAAATTTTCCTCCGTTAATCTTTGTCGCCTTAGTGTTAAAATAATACTAGCGAACAAAACAACTGGTGCTGAAGATGTTAATGGAGTATTCGACCGTAAAAAAGCCTTTAGTATTGTAGGGCAGTTTTTGAGGTAATTTAGAAACGAATTTAGACTAAATTTCAAACTATTTTCTTTTTCGCAATGTCAATGTCTACGGAATATTAAATAAAAAAATTTAATTTGACCGCAAAGTTTTCAAAATTTTGTAAGCGATAATTACCTTCATGAAGGTGTTCACCGTAATCGAACATGGATGCAGTTTTCGTATTGCTCGTTTGAATAATACTGTTGATCATGCAACGCAAGATAAGCTTGAAATTTTTAGGAATATAATTGAATTTCGTTCAATTGGAGGTAATGATTACTGCCTAATTACAATTACAATTACTTGTAATTTGTAATTGAACTTTTTCAATTACAATTACATGTAATTAGAAAAATTTCAATTGCAATTACTTGTAATTAATAATTGGGAATTTTCAATTACAAATTACAAGTAAATGTAATTGAGTTTGTCCCTGATTTCAATTACAATTACTTGTAATTAGTAATTGGAAATTTTCAATTACACATTACCTGTAATTGTAATTGAATTTCCCCATGTCTGCTATTTTATTATATATATAAATAAAATCAAATGTCGTTCGTACGTAATGTCGTTCGTACGTAATCACATCACTTAGGTAGAAATTGACCATGCCCACTTTTACGTTAACTTTTACACCCACTTTCTAAGAAGCTAGACATCTATAAGACAAAAAGGCTTAAGCTTTTGTAGTTCTCTGGGTACGCTGTCATCTTTCCACTCTCTGGCAAGATTTTGGAGAGAACATAACTTGTTTTAAGGAAGAAGGCAGGAAGGTAGACCAAACCCCTTTGTTATCCACAAAAACACTTTCAAGTGAACTAAGAGAAGAATATAGCGTGACAGTCTCCCACAAAATGGTAAGGCAAGACTTTCAGTAGAATGTATATTCATCAAAAGTAGCTCGAAAGAAACCATTGTTAACAATGCAGCACAAAGAAGATTGCTGTAACGCATATTTCCAAACCTGTCGAATACTAGGATGTCGTTACATTTTAATAAGAGATCAAACTGTTGCATTTCTTCAAATATGCAACTGCAGCGTTTCCATAAGCGAAGCCTTACTATCACATTACCCTCTTTAAAGGAAGTAACACAGTTAATATAGGCATTAATTGACTGAGTGTTACTTCTCTTCCAAAAAAAAAAAATTAAATTAATAAAAAATTTTAATTAATATTAATAAACCTGAAACTCACAGGAACAGGACACTCACCTCTTATTATTATGGATTTCATAGTTATGATTGTTGAAAAATATCGTACGATTCAATTAACTTTATTTATATAAATTTTTATTAAAAAAAAATAACACTTTGTAAGTTCGTTAACTAATTAGCAGCCAAGAATGAGAATTTTCATACAACACACTACCTTATATACAAAACTAAAACCTTATTTTGAGTTCTTTTTATATTTGTTTATCTTAAACGAAACCCTTTGGAGCATAAAAGATAAATTTATTGTGAAACTTTTTACCAGGAAAATATTAGCAAACAATAAAATAATTTTTATTGCGACCTAAAACACATTGTTAAACATCTCGTCATTTGGTTTGTTATTTATTTGTATAATTTATATTACTGTTGGGGTTATTAGCTTATCTATAGGAAAACTACTGAGATCTATAAAATATATGTTTTTTTGGATACTTATCTATGCATATAATAAAACGATAACTCATTTTCTGTTTGTCTGTCTACTGGATGGATTTTAGCATAATTTTGTGAGGAGGTACGTTAGTATCCTGATTCCAATATAGGGTCCTTTTTTTTCGCAAAAATGTCTTATTTCCAAGAGAAAGTGGGAAAGATAAAGTTCGAAAACGGGATATTTTAAACACGGTTGCGCAACAGATGGCGCTATTGTAAAATAATGACAAAATATAAATTACTTACTGCCAAATAGGCAAATAAATAAAACTTGTATTTGATTTGATACAGAAAATTACAATAATTTTGAGAATTTTAGCCAGGGATGGATACCTTCATATAAAGTAAATAAGAGTCTTAAAATTTGATGTGGAGGACTTTCAAAGCAAAATCAAACAAAATATTGTCAGGACGCAAACAACGTGTGTGGGCACAGTTAGAAGTTCTTTAGCTTTATGTACTTTAAATATGGTAACTGAGGCCACATATGCTAGTTGGCATTACAAAGACTGTTTAAAAAAAAATTTGAATTAAATCACATAAACAAAAATATAATTATGTATGTACATATGTATGTGTATCATTCACATTGCGTGGAAGAACTTGCTCAATCAATATTGACTCAACTATTGAAGAAACAGCTTTTATGTTGTTCACACCATTGAATTTAATTTGGAAAAAAATCTACAGTAAAACAAAATGTATTTATTAAAGGTGAAAGGCTGATGTCAGAGTGCGCGCAGCAAGCGAATCTGTTACCTGTTTTTTCTTATGTATTCGCTCAAAACATGTCAGAGTGAGAGCGAAGCTTGATGCGAATTTGTGATACAAAGCAGGGGAAAAATTATAGCATTCGATATCGATCGATATTTCAATAGAAAGTAAATGGAAATCGATATCGATATCGAAATTTGGCCCCAGGTTGTGTACTGGCTTGTAGCGCGGTGCAGCACGTTGCAGCTTCTTCCTTTTGTTTGTTTCTTTTTTTATTATTCTTTAAGAACTTTTTTCGTGTTTCGAAGTCCGAAAAAAGAGTCTGGTTTCGCTTAAAAGTTATTAGCGTTGACGTGCGTATTACGAATTTAGCGTAAGCAGTTTTTCGGCCTCACATAACAAATATTAATCCTTTTGGCTCCAGGCACACTGTTTACAAAAGACGAATTGTCTCGTATCCAGTGAATATCATAAACTTTCAAGGAGATAAGATAAGATTTCATTAACAATCAAAACATTGGAAACTTAGATAACGAACATAATTTTTTTGTTTTAAACTTTATCATACGCTTTTTTTAAACAAATAGAAATCATAGAAGAGGTAAATGCGGCAGTGCCAAAAGTTATGCTTATTAAAATGGTATACATCACACGTGATTTTTAGGTATCCTTTGGATTACTGCATCTTCAAACAATAAGGAGTAATAAACCGAAGTCAAAAATTAAGAGGTACCACAGAAGACGCTGTAACTCAATGTATATGGCCTTATCTGTTCCATTATAGATAGACTCTTGACAATTACACAGGATGTGTATTATCTACTAACTCCTCTATAAAAGCAGGTTAACAAATTAAGTCTGATATTAAAGAGTGATTCATAATCTATGTATGCCATCCATATTTTTGGACCGTAATAGAAAGACGTTTGAAATTTACACAGAGTGTGTACGGGTACATCTATGCAAAACTTAAAAATAAAATCTAAAGCCTGGTCCATGACAGAGAGGCTCTTGAAATTTACATAAACTGTATATTACTTTGTCCGATATAACGAAAAGTATAAAAAATTAAAGAGCGTCCACATATAGGACCTGATTTTGAGGTCGGATTATTTATTTCGAAAAAATAATTAGACAAACTATAAGTTGTGGAATGTCGTAATCTATAAAACTTTGGGTGAATTTTTGAACTTAAAAGTTTTTTCTAAAAATTTTTGTGGTTCCAAAGGATAAAATCGTCCTTTTCGCTATGTCTATGTCTATGTTCTATAAATTTGTATTGCTCTGTTCGTTAAAACCAGAAACAGTAAAAATTACACCATAAGCAAGTATCAAATAAATTAGTCAAGTGCGAGTTAGACTCACACAAGTAGGGTTCCGTACTATGTTCAGTATAATTTAAAAATTCCAGTTGTTTATTTCTTTATGTCTTATGGGACACCCTTAAATTTTAAAATTAAAGTAATATTCGCGAAAATTGCATCATAATTAGAACACCCTTTAAATTTTAATATGTAATTGATTTTATAGCGGCCATGGTAATACACTTTCTATTAAAATATCAGGAGCCTACCTATTGCGGTTAAAAAAATAAGGTAATATTCGTGAAAAACACGTTACTAATGGACACACTTCAATTTTAAGCATTTGTTATAGCGGCCGAAGTAACACATCTACTGTAAACATTTCAAGAGGGTATCTATTACGGTTTATAAAATCTTGTCACTCTCGGAACACCCTTTAATTTTATTACTCATTATAGTGGCCATGACAACTTCCTTTCTATAAATATACTAAAAGTCTACTTATTGCGATTAAAAAATAAGTCACTATAAGTGAAAAACATGTCACTGTCGGAACACGCTTTAATTTTTAGTAATTGTCATATTGGCCATGGCAACACATCTTCTGTACAAAATTTCAAGAGTCTACCTGTTACGGTTCAAGAAATAAGGCTTTATACATGCAAATCACGTCACTGGCGGAAAACCCTTTAATTTTTATTATTTGTTATAGTGGACATAGTTATAGACCTCCTGTAAAAATTTCAAGATTCCACCTATTCATTCAAAACTTAGGATATATACATTGGAACACCCTTTAATATTTAAGTTCAATTTTGTATACTTGTTTATAAAACAAACATGGTTTTAATAACAGTCTGCAAATTGTAAGTGGTTCTCTTACAGCTCAAAACAAAAAAGACATAATCGTAAATAACACGTCACTTTTGGAACACCCTACGTTTTAGTATTTTTTGCTATTGTGGCCGCAGTAATACACTTGTGGTAAAATTTTCAAGAGTCTACCTATTATGGTTCAAAACTTAGGCCTTACACATACAAAGCACACCACTATCGGAACACCCTTTAATTTTTAGGTTTATTTTTTTAGACTTGTTTATAAAGCGAACATATTTGTAAATAACACCTCTCTATCGGAACACCCTATAAGTTTTAATATTTTTTGCTATAGCGGCCATAGTTATACACCTTTGGTAAAATTTTCAAGAGTCTACCTATTATGGTGTTCCACTATCGGAACACCCTTTAATTTTTAGGTTTATTTTTTTCAGACTTGTTTATATAGCGAACTAATTTTAATTTAGTGCTTGCAGATTTTTAGTGAATTCCTCCTACATTTCAAGAAATACGCACATATTCGTGAATAACACCTCTCTATCGGAACACCCTATAAGTTTTAGTATTTGCTAGTATAGCGGTCACAGTTATATACTTTCTTACGGTTCAAATTTTAGGCCTTATACATGCAAATCACACTACTATCGGAACACCCTTTAATTTTTAGGTTTATTTTTTTATACTTGTTTATATGGCGAACTAAGTTTTAATTACTGCTTACATATTTTTAGTGTATGCCTCCTACAGCTCAAGAAATAAACACATATTTGTGAATAACACCTCTCTATCGGAACACCCTATAAATTTTATTATTTCTTGCTATAGCGGCAACAACTATACATCATCTGTGAAAATTTCAAGAGTCTAGCTATTACGGTTCCAGAGATAAAAGGCGCTGACAGACGGACAGACGGACAGACATTGTAGCGAAAACAATAGGGTTTCGTTTTCACACTTTGTGTACGGAACCCTAAAAACAGAGAATTGTGCAGCCATAACTGATTGCTGCGAAGGTGATGGATGAGCTGCGGCTAGAAGATTTCAAGGCGTTTAAAAACTTCTGCAAAATATCGTTTAAAGGTTAAAGATTTTAATTTTATACCATACTGGAACAACATAAAAACATATGTCAGATACTTTGCCACGTGAACACAGAAGTTGCTTTAAATAAAAAATGTCATATAAACTGCACACAAACAGATATGCTATTGCTTAAAGGTGTTCACACGACGTGTACAAATTCTATATGTGAAAAAATTACATTCCACACAGCATTAACATTTATTTATGATTGCATGCAGTTTAAGCGCAACCGGTTTTTAATGGGGTTATCAAAAGAAAATCTGATAACTAGGTCCACCACAGAGGTTCGTCATCTGTCATCTGAGTTCTTCAAAATTCCATATTAACATTGATACTAGCGAGCTAATTGAGTTGCAAAAAATATTGTTAAAATTAAAAATGGAATGGAAAAATAAATGAATGTTAAGGGAGGCAATAAACGTCTTTAAACTGTTTTTAAACATAACATCCCCTTGCGTCATCTTCTAATCGCTAAGTACGTAGTTCTTTATCTCCGTTTAAACGAATTGCGTAAATTAAAACAAATATTAAAATTAAAAAACAAACATACATTTCGCATATAAAAGGCTGCTGTGTGTAATGATTTTCATGCTTTGCTAGTGGTTAGCAAGTAAAAGTCACAGCGAGTTTAATCAAATTTTAAAAACTTGTAAAGAATTTAAATAAAAAAAATATTCCACTAAAAATTCTAGTTTTTAATTGAAATAATAGAAAATTTTCAACAGTAACAAATATGGCTTCTTGGGCAATCACAAGTAAGTTTCATTTGAATTATTTTTTTGTTTATTTTCTTTGTTTATTACAACTTTTCAAAAAAATAAGTAAATAACTCATTTTATAATTAGTTTGAAATTTAGTCTAAATTCGTTTCTAAATTACCTCAAAAACTGTCCTACAATACTAAAGGCTTTTTTACGGTCGAATACTCCATTAACATCTTCAGCACCAGTTGTTTTGTTCGCTAGTATTATTTTAACACTAAGGCGACAAAGATTAACGGAGGAAAATTTTGGAAAAAGCTGTTGTTCAAAGCAAATAAGAATATTTTATTAATAAATAATACTATTGCTATAACTTTGCAAATAATACATGGAAATGTTTAATATTTATTTGCATGTTATTCAAAGTTATGTGATTTTTTTAGTTTTTCCTTACTTTCGTGATATTATTAGTTTTACTGTGTTTTTGTTTTTGTATATAACTATATTTTTTATAGTTTATATGTAATAGAACATTTTTGTAATTAAATATTTTTTGACAATAATTACAAAAAAAGTATTCATTACTTAAAATTTTCAATTACTTGTAATTAGTAATTGAATTTTTTCAATTACAATTACTTGTAATTAGTAATTGGAAATTTTCAATTACAATTACATGTAATTAGTAATTGCATGTGTAATTAATTACAAAATGTAATTGATATCCCCCAAGTCTGTAAAATAGTAACTCATTTCCGTCTGCCCTGTCTGTCTGCTTTTCATTTGTGTACGCTTCACGTAAAAACTACTGGATGGATTTTAACAAAATTTTGTGAGAAGACCTAAGTATCCAAAAATATCTTATGTCCAAGAGAAAGTGGAGAAAAAGCATTGAAAGTAGGCAGTTGAACTAACCGGATACGCATACTTTATTTTTATAAAGTAAAAAATACATAAACAGATATGCAGCATAGTTAGTTTAAGGTGGCACGAAAAACGTAAGGGTCTTTAGTGTGGATTGCTTTCAAAGCAAAATCGAACAAAATATTCAAAGACGCTGACGAAGTGGCAGCCACAGCTAGTTTCTAATAAAACTTTAATACCATATACCAAGAGAACTTAAGTTAAATCTAGAGCAATTTAGTGATATTTCGTCTCATGTCTTGTGTTATAAAGGATTCTTATATAACTCTCTGTACGCTTTATTTGTCTCAAACGCTTCTCAGCGCTAAGGACATCTACAAAAAAAATTGTGGAGCCAAAACTGAGCAACAAATAAAATATTTATTTATTGATTTAAAAATATAATTTACAAAGTTAAATGATAAAGTGGTTAAGTAAAGAAATTAAATAAAATGGAAGTTGCTAGACATCATTTAATTTTTACAATACAGCCATTTCTTGCTTGTACACATATTTTCAAAAAGAAATTTTTTATGGTAATCTAATGCATCTTATCACATCTTATTAATAAAAAAGTTAATTTATGTTATACTTCTTTTTAATGTTTTAATTAATTTAATTAATAAATTTTATTTAATTTTTTAATTTAAGTTTTATTTTTGACGACAATCCTTTTGGTACAATACAATTCTATAAAAGCAACACGATTTAAAGAATTCGACTCATCAAAAATAAATTTATTTGCAACGGATTTACTTCCTTTAGTTGCTGGTAACAAGTCAACAGCAAATGTAGTCTATTCACCAGCCTCCATATATACTAGTTTGGCTCTGACTTATTTGGGTGCCAAAGGTCGCACAGCCGATGAAATAAGCACAGTTTTGAAGCTGGACGAAAACGACAAGATCAATTTTGCTACGATATTTGGTCGCTTTTTAAGAACCAATTTTAAAAAAAATACTCCGAGAACGGGTGCGCCACAACTAACAATGTCCAACCGTTTTTACGTTAGCAATAAAATCAAAATTTTAGAGAAATTTAATGAAATTGCCCAAGAGAACTTTGATTCCACAGCGGAAAATATTGATTTTAGCCAGGCTTTAACGGCTGTGGAGAAAATTAATAAATGGGTGGAGCACCAAACGAAGAATAAAATTAAAAATCTTATAAAACCTGATGAAGTAAACTTTTATACCCGTGCTATTTTGGTAAATACCATTTATTTTAAGGCCAGTTGGATGCAGCCTTTTCTTGTGGCTGCTACTCGTAAAAATAAATTCCATATAAATCGCAGTGAGTCAGTGGAAGTCGATACCATGTGCACAACTGATTATAATGGTTATGCCGAATTGCCCGACCTAGAAGCTGAAGCTTTAGATCTGGCTTACCAAAAATCAGATATTTCTATGTTGATTATAATTCCAAAAGATATTGAGGGTTTGAACAAATTGGAAGAACGACTTAAAGGAATTGATTTAAATGAAATTGCTTCCAAGATAAGACAGCAAGAGTTAAAAGTATTCTTGCCGAAATTTCGCATAGAATTTGATATTGACTTGCAGGAACCTCTAAAGAAACTTGGCTGTTTTACAATGTTTTCCGAAGAAGCAAATTTCATGGGCATGTTTAAAACAAACATTTCTCACGCAATTTCGGATATCAAACAGAAAGTATTTTTAGAATGCAATGAATACGGTTCAGAGGCAACTTCTGCCACCTGTAAGTTTAAAATTCATTATAATTCATTAATTGCAGTCTTACTTTTAATTATATTCTAATTTAGATACCAATATTGAGGAGGAATTGGCCTATAGCTATATTAAAGTTGTTCGTGTCGATCGTCCATTTTTCTTTGCCATACGCAGCAGTAATGGGGTATTCTTTGCCGGACATGTTGCAAGGCCCTAATGATTTTATGCTTCACCCACAGATATATATTCATATGTATGTATGTATGTATGTATGTATGTATGTATGTATGTATGTATGTATGTATGTATGTATGTATGTATATATATATGTATGTATGTATGTATGTATGTATGTATGTATGTATGTATGTATGTATGTATGTATGTATATATATATGTATGTATGTATGTACGGATGTGGTTGTTTTTTGTCTTCATATTCAATTAAATAATTATTAATAAAAACTTTAAAATTACTGCAAATAAATGAAATGAGATTTTTACTATTTATTTATTTACCGATAATATTTACATTTCATTCTTTTATAATTTTCTTATATAGAAGTGTTTGTAATATAATATTTTCTAATTTATAGTTTTTTTGTCAGATTTATCTCATTTAAAATAATAATGTGGTTCGAGTAGGGTTAATGGCTATATATAAAGGTAGGATTTCGAAGGAGAAGAAAGCATTAAATCAAAAGCTCCATTACTCGTTGGTTCCTTTAAACAAAAAAAAAAAAAAAAAAACTTCATTCACTACTACCAAAGTGGTAAAATGAATCAGTTTGAATGAGCTTTTTTTTATTCCTCAAAATTCCCTTAAATATAAAATACCATCACTGGAGATGGGTATGTAGTGGGTATTCGCAATTTACGTTAACTTTAACTAGTTTTAATATTTCTCATTAACGCTTATCATGTATGTTTTAATATCACTACATGATATTTTGTGGATATTCTGAGAGTAAGAGTCAAGTATTTTAAAAGCTCTAAGCTAAGCTCTATTATAAAGAAAAGGGAAAGAAAGAAGTGAAGTATGTAAAATCATTCTAGAGGTTCACTGAATAATGTGAACAAAGAGCAAAAAGCTAGAATCAAAGAAATAATATCATAGGTATAATATGAATTAAAATAGAGTAAGGTTTTTTTTCCATTTTGATCTGCAGAGATGATAAGTTGAAATAATAATTGACGACTTTATTATTACAGTAGCTTAATTAAAACGTGGTTGATTGTAAATTTTAATTAAATATATAGTTAAAATAAATTTTTTTTTATATCATTTAAAACAAAAGAAAGAAAAATTAAACTCTTGCTTATCGAAGCCAATTTTAATCACAATCTCAAAGGAAACAGTAAGCCTCTACAAAAATTGGATCTTGGTCTGCAATTAAGTTACACGTGTTTTTGGGTCAGATGTGATACGTGACTTGGAAACCACAATTCTTATTTAATAACTTGCTGTGTGCTACATCTCTGGTACATCTGGTTAGCCAAAGTCGAGTTTTCCTCCATGGAAAGACAACAGCATCGGATGTTCTAATTTAATAGTCAACACTAAGGAAATAATGGACGGAAATGCATTTTGCCGCAATAACAATTAAGACAGTTAAACACAGTATTTATCCTAAAATTACTATTTTTTTTCTCACCTTGTAATAACTTGCAAAAATTAGCTAACTATTTTCAAACTACCTAACATTTAATTCTACCCTAAATTATGAAAGGTTTCTCTTACATAATTGTGAAGGTTTAACACGAAATATCTACTAAAGATACAAAACCAAAGTTATACTACTAAAGACTGCATATTTTATTTCATTATCAGTAGAAAAAGTAAAAAAAAAATAAAATCGATTAACTTGCTTCTTTAAAAATAACTACATATTTTAAATATTGTACAAAAGAAAAAAAAACAAAAAACAAAATCGTAGAAAGAACAACTTCCCCTAACTTAATCCGTTGTCTGCTAACCCTAACTTAAACCAAACATTTACACTTAAAACAACATCTCTAACTCGCTCAGCAATTGTCACCAGCCGATATGCAGAAGGCCTTCATGCAGCGTTGGACAAAATGCTGGTCAGTTTTTTTTTGTTAAAATTTTTCTTTTCAATTTTGTGCAGACAATTAGAGAGACAATTAAAAAGAGAATTCATAAACACAATCATAGAATTGATTTTGTTTATTTTTTTATTAAATACCAAAATAATTTGAAGTAAAAGATTCAGTTTTGTTAAAAAGAAATAGATATATATATTAAGAACGTCCTCAAGTAGTAATTTATTTGAAAACGAATTAATGCAGGCCGTTGTTGATAAAAAATCCAATTTCCATATATACCAATTTGGCTTTCACTTATATGGGTGCCAACGGTCACACAGCTGATGAATTACGCAGAGTCTTGAAAGCAAATTGGATAAGCAAAAAAGATTTTGGTTTGAAATATGGCAAAAGTTCTGTCTTATAAATCAAAATAATACCACTATCGGAACAACCTTTAATTTTTAGGTTTATTTTTTAGACTTGTATATAAGGCGAACTACGTTTTTATTACAGTTTGAAAATTTTTAGTGTATGCCTAATACAGTTCAAGAAATAAACACATATTCGTGAATAACACCTCTCTATCGGAACACCCTATAAGTATTAATTTGTTGTTATAGCGGCCATCGCTATACACCTTCTGTGAAAATTTCAAGAGTCTACCTATTATGGTTCAAAACTTATGCCTTATACATGCATTTCACACCACTATCGGAACACCCTTTAATTTTTAGTTTTATTTTTTATACTTGTTTATATAGTGAACTAAGTTTTAATAACTGTTTGTAAATTTCTAGTGTATCCCTCCTACAGTTCAAGAAATAAACACATTTTGGTAAATAACACCTCTCTATTGGAACACCCTATAAGTTTTAGTATTTTTTGCTATAGCGGCAACAGCTATACAACATCTGTGAAAATTTGAAGAGTCTACCTATTACGGTTCCAGAGATAAAAGGCGCTGACAGACGGACAGTAGGGTTTCGTTTTTATACTTTGTGTATGGAACCCTAAAAATGATTAACCTTCCTGACTATCTTCATTTTTGTGCGACACATTCTTATTTCTCGGTCTCTCAGACCGATTTAAAGTATTTCTCGGTATCTCAAAACTATTCTAAAGTTTTTAAAACCTGTGCAGTGGTCATATTTAACAAACTAATCTGAAATAACTGAAGTAAGAAAAAAAACAAAATTAAGTTTTTTTAGCTCACAGCATCAATTTATATTTCATCACAATAATTTGGCATTTTTGATCATAGACCTCATATAAAATTAAAAAAAAAAATCATTCACAAAACACAAGATTTATAAAATGTTATTTTTCTATTAACATATGTATGTTTTAGAAGTAATCAAAAAAATAAAGTGAATTCAAGAAAAAACAGGAACACTAAAAAAATTAATTTTAAAATGCTTAAAATAAATGCTTAAAATATATGAGGTTAGTCTTTGTAAATTTCAATCAGTCGTTAGAGCTTGTGGCTCTATTCAGCCTCCTGTAAATCTTCAACATCACTTTCCTCTGAGTCTTCTTGTTCAGTATCAGTGTTTGCTTCATACATATCAATATTATCTTCGTATTCAGTACCACTTTTCACATCAGAATCTAGATCTGAGACGATTTCATTCAGAATAGCTCTTACGCGCTCAATATCTGCCATATCTAACGAAAATCTCACGATAATTAACTTTGAACATAATTCTTTTATTAAATCATATAAACTGATCTTTTGGTCTCCATCCACCAAATACCCTAAGCGTGGCGACCACAAACATATTATACAGCCTCATATACCAAAAATTAGATTTTTTAAAGCCTTGTGTATTGAAATTACGGTTTATTAAAAAAAACCCTCAAATTACGCGTGCTTGGAGTAAATATTATAAATGGCCGACTGGCCATAAAATTCAATTAAACATTGAATTTGTCACTTTAAGTTTAATTTACACGCAAAAAAGAAAGAAAATGTCTCAAGTTTTATATTAATCCTAGTTATTTCAAGTTAAAGCCTTGAAAATTCTCTATACGATGTAGAATTTTGTTGTCTGTGGAGCTGCGTACTTAAACTTCTAAATACATTTCTTAATTTTAATTTTTGGCCTAACGTTCGGCTAGATTTGTAAAATATCCCTCTGTACGATCGAAGCGCAATCAGTTTTAAACAGAGTTGTCGAAAGAATATGTGAAAAGCATGCCTATAATTAACATCGACACTAACCAGCTAAGTCATATTCACGAAAATTGCATCATTATTGGAACACCCTTTAAATTTTAGTAATTGTTGTTATGGCGGCCATGGTAATAAACTTTCGATAAAAATATCCGTTGCGGTTTAAAAAATAAGGTAATATACGTGAAAAACATGTCACTAATTTAAATTTTTAGTAATTGTTATAGCGACCGAAGTAGCACATCTACTGTAAACATTTCAAGAGTCTACATATTACGATTTATAAAATAAGGCTATTTAAGTAAAAATCATATAACTACCGGAACACCCTTTAATTTTTTATCTGTTATAGCGACCATAGTACATATTAAGATTAAATAAATAAGTCACTATACGTGAAAAGCATGTCACTGTCAGAACACCCTTTAAATTTTTGAGTTGTCATATTGGCCGTGACAACATATCTTCTGGAAAAAATTTCAAGATTCTACCTATTATGGTTAAAAAATTAGCTCATATTCATGCAACTCACGTCACTGTCGGCACACCCTTTAATTTTTACTTTTGTTATAGGGACCATAGTAATACACCTGTAAAAATTTAAAGATTCTACCTATTATCGGTGAAAACTTGGGCTATATACATGCAAATCACGTCACTATCGAACCACCCTTTATTATTTAGGTTTAATTTTGTATACTTGTTTATAAAGCGAACATAGTTTAAATTACTGTCTGCAAATTTTAAGTGTTTGCCTCCTACAGCTCAAGAAATAAAGACATAATTTTAATTAACACGTCACTTTCGGAACATCCTATAAGTTTTAGTGTTTATTGCTATAGCGGCCACAGGTATACACCTTCTCTGAAAATTTCAAGAGTCTACCTATTCTGGTTCAAAACTTAGGCCATATACATGCAAATCAAGTCACTATCGGAAAACCCTTTATATTTTAATTTGAATTTTTTATAGCTGTTTATATAGCGAACTAAGTTTTAATTATTGTTTGTAAATTTCAAGTGTATGCCTCCTACAGTTTAAGAAATAAAAACATATATTTGAATAACACGTCTCTGCCGGAACACCCTATAATTTTTAGTATTTGTTGCTATAGCGGAAAAAGTTATACATTTTCTCTAAAAATTTCAAGCCTCTACCTATTATGGTTTAAGCGATAAAAGGCGCTGACAGACGGACAGACATTGTAGCGAAAACAGTAGGGTTTCGTCTTTACCCTTTGGGTACGGAACCCTAAAAATGGAATGAATGCTGAAGGGCACAATAAATGTGTTTTTAAACATAACATCCCCTTTCTTCTAAACGCTAAAGGCCGGAATTCACTATCCTACACAATCGTACGAATCAATCACAAAAAAATCTGACAAAATTATGTCCTACTCAAAAAATCGCTTCAAAATGGCGATATAGATGCCACACTATCATACAAAATAAGATTTTACAACTCTGATCGCATGGAAAATACTATTTTATGAATTTTTGCAAAAGATTATAAAATCGTACAGATCTCACAAAAAGTCTGTCACACACATACACTTTTAATCCACACTAGTTATCATACTTTTTGAGCACACATGCAATTTTTGACAAATCGTACGACTGAGTACGATAGAGAATCATGCCCTTAAATAACTACGTACTATTTATTTACATTTAAACGAATTGCGTAGATTAAAAGAAATATTAAAAATAAAAAAATGATTTCATCTTTTCGTATATAAAAGGCTGCTTTGTAAAATAATTTTCATGCTTCGTTAGTGGTTGGTAAACAAAACTAATCGGTGTTAGTTCAAATTTTAAAAACTTGGAAACATTTTAAATTAAAAAAAACTATTCTACTAAATTTTCTAGTTTTTAATTAAAATAAAAAAAATTTTAACAGGCACAAATATGGCTTCTTGGACAATCACAAGTAAGTTTCATTTGAATTATTTTTTTTTGTTTTATTATTTATTACAACTTTTTAAAGAAATAAGTGAATAACTTATTTTATATAAGACCGGACGGTTTTGTTGGTTGCATACCATTAGTCAAAAAAAATAAAATTCACAGGACCCACAGTGCCGATTCTAAGTTGTCATTTAATGTTTTAATTTTTTTTTTTTTTTTGGATTCTGACCAAAAAAATTGGTAAATGCCAAAGGTACAAAACCAACCTTCCTCCAAAATCTGCAGCGCGGTCTATACCTTTGTATAGGAAGTAAGACTCCAAATTCAGCTGGGTAAAATTAATAAGAGTTTAATGGTGCTCCTCCAGTGAAAAAAAGTGAGTTTGATGGTTCTCCTCCAGTGAATAATTAAGTTTTAAAAATGGTGATCCTCCAATGTCCGACTTATGAAATTAAAATTCATAGTTTATACACTATAACCAAAATGATTACACGAGGCTGATTAAAGCAACCACCAATACAGTAGAACAGTACAGCTATTTGAGGAAGCCAATCCGCCAGTGTGAGTGAGACGTAAACCATTCGAAGGCCGAGCAAGAAAGACGGCCGGATTGACCTTAAGCGATAATGACAATGACGCGCGCACGTGTTTCCCAACCCAAAACTACTTTACGACTCGTTAATGTTTTTATTAATTTAGCAAAATGGCATCTGTTATTCTGCTAATCCATCGCTCGTTGTGTAAGGTTTGTTGATGTTAAAGAAGAAATAAAAATAAAAATCATACTTGGTTTTAACCAAAAGTGTTTATTATATTACTCTGCTAAACAATTGTTTTAATTGCTAAAGCAACTTATTTATTTTATCGTTTTTTCTTTTCATTATAGCTCTATTTTTGGTGACACTCTTTTCATTACGTTACAGCTCTCTTACGGCACAATCAGTTGATTATTCAGTGTCCTCAAGTAGTAATTTATTTGCAAACGAATTAATGCAGACTATTGTTGATAAAAAATCAACAGAAAATATAGTCTATTCTCCAATTTCCATATATAGCAATTTGGCTTTCACTTATATGGGTGCCAAAGGTAACACAGCTGATGAATTAGGCAGAGTCTTAGAAGCAAGTCAGGTAAACAAAACAGATTTTGGTACGAAATATGGAAGTTTTTTGAGAAGCCTATTAAACAAAACGGAGGATAATGCGCCACAACTCACAATGGTCAACCGGATATACGTTGATAATAAAATTAAAGTTACAAATCAATTTAAACTATTTGCGAAAAACGTAGATTTTAGCAAATCCTTAACAGCTGTAGAACACATTAACAAGTGGGTGGAAGAACAAACGGAAAATAAAATAGGAAATCTGATAAAACCGAATTCGATAAATAAATATACCGCTGCTATTTCAATTAATGCCATTTATTTCAAGGGTGAATGGTTGAAGGCCTTTGAAAAACGCTTCACTCATAGAAATTATTTTTATATGAGCCCCAGTCAGAAGGTAAAAGTGGATAATATGTTTACAATAAATACATTTAGATATGCTAATTTGCCGGACATAAATGCCGAAGCTTTGGAAATGCCTTACGCAAACTCAGACATTTCTATGTTGATTATATTGCCTAATATGAATGGAGATGGTTTGCAGAAATTAGAAGAGAATCTCAAGGGAAAGAATTTAAATGAAATTGCTTTGAAAAATATTAATTTATTATGATTAACTGAGTATTGAACATTGTGGTGATTATAATCACCATTGGCAAAAAAGGATACCTTAATGTGAGCTTTATAAACAGTACATTACTCCAGCAGTGTGGATAATTCTACAGAACTAAGCAGTTATCCAGATCTCCTTTGGACCTATTCGGATCTAGATCCGAATTTCGGTGGATGAAGAAATATCTTCATGCCTGTAATAACAGCCCTTTAGATAAAAACGATCGTTTTACAAAAATAAAGCCCTTACTTGATGGACTAAACGAAAAGTTGTTTTAATTTGGAGTGTAAAATGAACATTTACCAATCGATGAGCAAATGGTATCATACTTTGGAAGGCATTCAAGCAAAATGTACATGAGGAATAAATCCATTTGTTTTGGTTTAAGTTGTGGGTTCTTCCGGCATCTGATGGATTATGTATTATTGTATGCCCTATGTTGGTTCCCAGCACTCCTGCAGTAAGGAAATCGGTCATGGAGCTCATGTGGTCTTAAGTTTGCTGGTGTATGTGAAGCATCCAAATCGACATTACTTATACAAAGACAATTTTTTTACTTCCTTTCATCTAATGTGTCTTCTGTCAGAAAACAAATTTGAGACGGTACAGTGCGAAAAATCGATCGATTACCAAGCAATATAGGAATTAAAAATGACAAAACTTTATGCTGGATCGCGCAAATGAAATATTCATTGTAACTTAGCCTGATAACACAATTGTTATGTTAGCGACTAATTTTTATGCCATCAATCCTCTTACAACTGTCCGACCTTATAACCGCAAATGTCATAAGTATTTAAAGTTGAAGAAGCAAATTTAATAAAAAAAATTAAAACTTGCACATTGGAGGAGTTTATATGGCAGACAATGCGATATGTCGAACTTCCGTATAAGAGGCAAGAATTGGTGGTGGCCTTTCTTTTCAAACGCTATGGACTTCTTTTTTTCTGTACTATTGGGAAACAAAACCCAGCAAAACCACAACTAGACTTGCAATCTGAATTCACTCTACTCTAGTTGTTTCTGAAGATGACCATCAGAATTAGAGGAACCTTCCTTTGTAACCAAAAGGAAGGCAAAAAACATCGGTGTAAGCAATGCCACATACACCATTTATGTGCAAGATGTATGAGGTTCACCTACATAAGAAATGTTTTAAAATTTACAATATTAAGTAACTTTTGTTAATAAATAAAATGTTCTTCATTGTTCCTCAAAAATTTTATGTGTTTACATATTTTGCGGTGACGGTGATTATAATCACCACTCATTTTCCGGAAAACTAAAAAAAAACAATCGTGATTAAAATTCTCAATTTAAATGATTTACATAAATAAAAAAATTAAAAAATAAAAAAATTTTCTTAATTGGCATCATGTTAGCTAACAGTTAAAATTTTATGCGAATTGTTCAACAGGAACTATGTTCAGAAAAAAAATGGGTTAATGCAATTTTATATTCCAAAAGCATAATCAAGCTGAAAAAGAGTAATTCTTGACCATGTAACGCATAATTTTTTTTTTTTATACTAGGTCACACCTCGAAACAGTACGCACGTTCTGGAAGACTAGCTAGTTCGGCAGTGAAGGGCAGGGATCTTGTTCCGGCGTTCAACCTTGCGTTTGTTACAAAGAAATTTAACGTGCGATTATGTTGCCCTAATTTATTTTTGTTTTTAATATAACTTACTTATATTTTCTTTTTCAATTACCTTTCGACTTACGTTAATAGCTAAGATGTTTTAGCTATAAGCCTCTAAACCCACCGCTCCATGTTTTTCAATGGCTTTAACAATTATTTTATAAGAAAAACCCATAATATAAATCGACTTTACCAAAGGCCTTTTAAAGTTTTACATTAATATTTATTAATTCATTGTTTAATACAAAAAAATTTTTAACAGAAAAAAAAAATATAATAATATGAAATTTAAAGCATATTTTTATTTACTAATACAAAAGAAATTTCTCTATTATCATAGATCTTAAAGGGTTAATCATAATATATGTAACAAAATGAGTAGGAGATACAAACAACAAAAAAAATGATAAATCAAAATAATGAATGAGACAATATAAAAAATTGTATTAATGAACAATAGTATTTTGCTTTAATTTTTTTTATTTCTTTTGTAAAAGAGAGTGTAAGAAGTTTAATTACAGGGTTTTCAAGTCCTGCGACTAATTATCAATGTAGGGATTCCCATTTACTTAGGGATTATTAGTTTTTTTTTATGTTCTTAATAATATATCTATTTCTTTTTAACAAAACTGAATCTTTTACTTCAAATTATTTTGGTATTTAATAAAAAAATAAACAAAATCAATTCTATGATTGTGTTTATGAATTCTCTTTTTAATTGTCTCTCTAATTGTCTGCACAAAATTGAAAAGAAAAATTTTAACAAAAAAAAACTGACCAGCATTTTGTCCAACGCTGCATGAAGGCCTTCTGCATATCGGCTGGTGACAATTGCTGAGCGAGTTAGAGATGTTGTTTTAAGTGTAAATGTTTGGTTTAAGTTAGGGTTAGCAGACAACGGATTAAGTTAGGGGAAGTTGTTCTTTCTACGATTTTGCTTTTTGTTTTTTTTTCTTTTGTACAATATTTAAAATATGTAGTTATTTTTAAAGAAGCAAGTTAATCGATTTTATTTTTTTTTTTACTTTTTCTACTGATAATGAAATAAAATATGCAGTCTTTAGTAGTATAACTTTGGCTTTGTATCTTTAGTAGATATTTCGTGTTAAACCTTCACAATTATGTAAGAGAAACCTTTCATAATTTAGGGTAGAATTAAATGTTAGGTAGTTTGAAAATAGTTAGCTAATTTTTGCAAGTTATTACAAGGTGAGAAAAAAAATAGTAATTTTAGGATAAATACTGTGTTTAACTGTCTTAATTGTTATTGCGGCAAAATGCATTTCCGTCCATTATTTCCTTAGTGTTGACTATTAAATTAGAACATCCGATGCTGTTGTCTTTCCATGGAGGAAAACTCGACTTTGGCTAACCAGATGTACCAGAGATGTAGCACACAGCAAGTTATTAAATAAGAATTGTGGTTTCCAAGTCACGTATCACATCTGACCCAAAAACACGTGTAACTTAATTGCAGACCAAGATCCAATTTTTGTAGAGGCTTACTGTTTCCTTTGAGATTGTGATTAAAATTGGCTTCGATAAGCAAGAGTTTAATTTTTCTTTCTTTTGTTTTAAATGATATAAAAAAAATTTTATTTTAACTATATATTTAATTAAAATTTACAATCAACCACGTTTTAATTAAGCTACTGTAATAATAAAGTCGTCAATTATTATTTCAACTTATCATCTCTGCAGATCAAAATGGAAAAAAAACCTTACTCTATTTTAATTCATATTATACCTATGATATTATTTCTTTGATTCTAGCTTTTTGCTCTTTGTTCACATTATTCAGTGAACCTCTAGAATGATTTTACATACTTCACTTCTTTCTTTCCCTTTTCTTTATAATAGAGCTTAGCTTAGAGCTTTTCAAATACTTGACTCTTACTCTCAGAATATCCACAAAATATCATGTAGTGATATTAAAACATACATGATAAGCGTTAATGAGAAATATTAAAACTAGTTAAAGTTAAGGTAAATTGCGAATACCCACTACATACCCATCTCCAGTGATGGTATTTTATATTTAAGGGAATTTTGAGGAATAAAAAAAAAGCTCATTCAAACTGATTCATTTTACCACTTTGGTAGTAGTGAATGAAGTTTTTTTTTTTTTTTTTTTTTTGTTTAAAGGAACCAACGAGTAATGGAGCTGCTTTTGATTTAATGCTTTCTTCTCCTTCGAAATCCTACCTTTATATATAGCCATTAACCCTACTCGAACCACATTATTATTTTAAATGAGATAAATCTGACAAAAAAACTATAAATTAGAAAATATTATATTACAAACACTTCTATATAAGAAAATTATAAAAGAATGAAATGTAAATATTATCGGTAAATAAATAAATAGTAAAAATCTCATTTCATTTATTTGCAGTAATTTTAAAGTTTTTATTAATAATTATTTAATTGAATATGAAGACAAAAAACAACCACATCCGTACATACATACATACATATATATATACATACATACATACATACATACATACATACATATATACATACATATATACATACATACATACATACATACATACATACATACATACATACATACATACATACATACATACATACATACATACATACATACATACATACATACATACATACATACATACATATGAATATATATCTGTGGGTGAAGCATAAAATCATTAGGGCCTTGCAACATGTCCGGCAAAGAATACCCCATTACTGCTGCGTATGGCAAAGAAAAATGGACGATCGACACGAACAACTTTAATATAGCTATAGGCCAATTCCTCCTCAATATTGGTATCTAAATTAGAATATAATTAAAAGTAAGACTGCAATTAATGAATTATAATGAATTTTAAACTTACAGGTGGCAGAAGTTGCCTCTGAACCGTATTCATTGCATTCTAAAAATACTTTCTGTTTGATATCCGAAATTGCGTGAGAAATGTTTGTTTTAAACATGCCCATGAAATTTGCTTCTTCGGAAAACATTGTAAAACAGCCAAGTTTCTTTAGAGGTTCCTGCAAGTCAATATCAAATTCTATGCGAAATTTCGGCAAGAATACTTTTAACTCTTGCTGTCTTATCTTGGAAGCAATTTCATTTAAATCAATTCCTTTAAGTCGTTCTTCCAATTTGTTCAAACCCTCAATATCTTTTGGAATTATAATCAACATAGAAATATCTGATTTTTGGTAAGCCAGATCTAAAGCTTCAGCTTCTAGGTCGGGCAATTCGGCATAACCATTATAATCAGTTGTGCACATGGTATCGACTTCCACTGACTCACTGCGATTTATATGGAATTTATTTTTACGAGTAGCAGCCACAAGAAAAGGCTGCATCCAACTGGCCTTAAAATAAATGGTATTTACCAAAATAGCACGGGTATAAAAGTTTACTTCATCAGGTTTTATAAGATTTTTAATTTTATTCTTCGTTTGGTGCTCCACCCATTTATTAATTTTCTCCACAGCCGTTAAAGCCTGGCTAAAATCAATATTTTCCGCTGTGGAATCAAAGTTCTCTTGGGCAATTTCATTAAATTTCTCTAAAATTTTGATTTTATTGCTAACGTAAAAACGGTTGGACATTGTTAGTTGTGGCGCACCCGTTCTCGGAGTATTTTTTTTAAAATTGGTTCTTAAAAAGCGACCAAATATCGTAGCAAAATTGATCTTGTCGTTTTCGTCCAGCTTCAAAACTGTGCTTATTTCATCGGCTGTGCGACCTTTGGCACCCAAATAAGTCAGAGCCAAACTAGTATAAATGGAGGCTGGTGAATAGACTACATTTGCTGTTGACTTGTTACCAGCAACTAAAGGAAGTAAATCCGTTGCAAATAAATTTATTTTTGATGAGTCGAATTCTTTAAATCGTGTTGCTTTTATAGAATTGTATTGTACCAAAAGGATTGTCGTCAAAAATAAAACTTAAATTAAAAAATTAAATTAAATTTATTAATTAAATTAATTAAAACATTAAAAAGAAGTATAACATAAATTAACTTTTTTATTAATAAGATGTGATAAGATGCATTAGATTACCATAAAAAATTTCTTTTTGAAAATATGTGTACAAGCAAGAAATGGCTGTATTGTAAAAATTAAATGATGTCTAGCAACTTCCATTTTATTTAATTTCTTTACTTAACCACTTTATCATTTAACTTTGTAAATTATATTTTTAAATCAATAAATAAATATTTTATTTGTTGCTCAGTTTTGGCTCCACAATTTTTTTTGTAGATGTCCTTTATAACACAAGACATGAGACGAAATATCACTAAATTGCTCTAGATTTAACTTAAGTTCTCTTGGTATATGGTATTAAAGTTTTATTAGAAACTAGCTGTGGCTGCCACTTCGTCAGCGTCTTTGAATATTTTGTTCGATTTTGCTTTGAAAGCAATCCACACTAAAGACCCTTACGTTTTTCGTGCCACCTTAAACTAACTATGCTGCATATCTGTTTATGTATTTTTTACTTTATAAAAATAAAGTATACGTATCCGGTTAGTTCAACTGCCTACTTTCAATGCTTTTTCTCCACTTTCTCTTGGACATAAGATATTTTTGGATACTTAGGTCTTCTCACAAAATTTTGTTAAAATCCATCCAGTAGTTTTTACGTGAGGCGAACACAAATGAAAAGCAGACAGACAGGACAGACGGAAATGAGTTTCTATTTTACAGACTTGGGGGATATCAATTACATTTTGTAATTAATTACACATGCAATTACTAATTACATGTAATTGTAATTGAAAATTTCCAATTACTAATTACAAGTAATTGTAATTTTAATCAGGGACTAAAATCAATTACAATTACTTGTAAATTGTAATTGAAAATTTTCAATTACACTTACATGTAATTAGTAATTGGAAATTTTAAAATACTAATTACAAGAAAAAACTCAATTACAATTACATGTAATTGAAAATTTTGAGTAATGAATACTTTTTTTTTTGTAATTATTGTCAAAAAATATTTAATTACAAAAATGTTCTATTACATATAAACTATAAAAAATATAGTTATATATAAAAACAAAAACACAGTAAAACTAATAATATCACGAAAGTAAGGAAAAACTAAAAAAATCACATAACTTTGAATAACATGCAAATAAATATTAAACATTTCCATGTATTATTTGCAAAGTTATAGCAATAGTATCATTTATTAATAAAATATTCTTATTTGCTTTGAACAACAGCTTTTTTCAAAATTTTCCTCCGTTAATCTTTGTCGCCTTAGTGTTAAAATAATACTAGCGAACAAAACAACTGGTGCTGAAGATGTTAATGGAGTATTCGACCGTAAAAAAGCCTTTAGTATTGTAGGGCAGTTTTTGAGGTAATTTAGAAACGAATTTAGACTAAATTTCAAACTATTTTCTTTTTCGCAATGTCAATGTCTACGGAATATTAAATAAAAAAATTTAATTTGACCGCAAAGTTTTCAAAATTTTGTAAGCGATAATTACCTTCATGAAGGTGTTCACCGTAATCGAACATGGATGCAGTTTTCGTATTGCTCGTTTGAATAATACTGTTGATCATGCAACGCAAGATAAGCTTGAAATTTTTAGGAATATAATTGAATTTCGTTCAATTGGAGGTAATGATTACTGCCTAATTACAATTACAATTACTTGTAATTTGTAATTGAACTTTTTCAATTACAATTACATGTAATTAGAAAAATTTCAATTGCAATTACTTGTAATTAATAATTGGGAATTTTCAATTACAAATTACAAGTAAATGTAATTGAGTTTGTCCCTGATTTCAATTACAATTACTTGTAATTAGTAATTGGAAATTTTCAATTACACATTACCTGTAATTGTAATTGAATTTCCCCATGTCTGCTATTTTATTATATATATAAATAAAATCAAATGTCGTTCGTACGTAATGTCGTTCGTACGTAATCACATCACTTAGGTAGAAATTGACCATGCCCACTTTTACGTTAACTTTTACACCCACTTTCTAAGAAGCTAGACATCTATAAGACAAAAAGGCTTAAGCTTTTGTAGTTCTCTGGGTACGCTGTCATCTTTCCACTCTCTGGCAAGATTTTGGAGAGAACATAACTTGTTTTAAGGAAGAAGGCAGGAAGGTAGACCAAACCCCTTTGTTATCCACAAAAACACTTTCAAGTGAACTAAGAGAAGAATATAGCGTGACAGTCTCCCACAAAATGGTAAGGCAAGACTTTCAGTAGAATGTATATTCATCAAAAGTAGCTCGAAAGAAACCATTGTTAACAATGCAGCACAAAGAAGATTGCTGTAACGCATATTTCCAAACCTGTCGAATACTAGGATGTCGTTACATTTTAATAAGAGATCAAACTGTTGCATTTCTTCAAATATGCAACTGCAGCGTTTCCATAAGCGAAGCCTTACTATCACATTACCCTCTTTAAAGGAAGTAACACAGTTAATATAGGCATTAATTGACTGAGTGTTACTTCTCTTCCAAAAAAAAAGTTTAAATTAATAATTAATATTAATAAACCTGAAACTCACAGGAACAGGACACTCACCTCTTATTATTAAGGATTTCATAGTTATGATTGTTGAAAAATATCGTACGATTCAATTAACTTTATTTATATAAATTTTTATTAAAAAAAATAACACTTTGTAAGTTCGTTAACTAATTAGCAGCCAAGAATGAGAATTTTCATACAACACACTACCTTATATACAAAACTAAAACCTTATTTTGAGTTTTTTTATATTTGTTTATCTTAACGCATTTGGTTAAAATAAACGAAACCCTTTGGAGCATAAAAGATAAATATTATTGTGAAACTTTTTACCAGGAAAATATTAGCAAACAATAAAATAATTTTTATTGCGACCTAAAACACATTGTTAAACATCTCGTCATTTGGTTTGTTATTTATTTGTATAATTTATATTACTGTTGGGGTTATTAGCTTATCTATAGGAAAACTACTGAGATCTATAAAATATATGTTTTTTTGGATACTTATCTATGCATATAATAAAACAGTAACTCATTTCCTGTTTGTCTGTCTACTGGATGGATTTTAGCAAAATTTTGTGAGGAGGTACGTTAGTATCCTGATCAGTTAGTATCCAATATAGGGTACTTTTTTTCCGCAAAAACGTCTTATTTCCAAGAGAAAGTGGGAAAGATAAAGTTCGAAAACGGGATATTTTAAACACGGTTGCGCAACAGATGGCGCTATTGTAAAATAATGACAAAATATAAATTACTTACTGCCAAATAGGCAAATAAATAAAACTTGTATTTGATTTGATACAGAAAATTACAATAATTTTGAGAATTTTAGCCAGGGATGGATACCTTCATATAAAGTAAATAAGAGTCTTAAAATTTGATGTGGAGGACTTTCAAAGCAAAATCAAACAAAATATTGTCAGGACGCAAACAACGTGTGTGGGCACAGTTAGAAGTTCTTTAGCTTTATGTACTTTAAATATGGTAACTGAGGCCACATATGCTAGTTGGCATTACAAAGACTGTTTAAAAAAAAATTTGAATTAAATCACATAAACAAAAATATAATTATGTATGTACATATGTATGTGTATCATTCACATTGCGTGGAAGAACTTGCTCAATCAATATTGACTCAACTATTGAAGAAACAGCTTTTATGTTGTTCACACCATTGAATTTAATTTGGAAAAAAATCTACAGTAAAACAAAATGTATTTATTAAAGGTGAAAGGCTGATGTCAGAGTGCGCGCAGCAAGCGAATCTGTTACCTGTTTTTTCTTATGTATTCGCTCAAAACATGTCAGAGTGAGAGCGAAGCTTGATGCGAATTTGTGATACAAAGCAGGGGAAAAATTATAGCATTCGATATCGATCGATATTTCAATAGAAAGTAAATGGAAATCGATCGATATCGAAATTTGGCCCCAGGTTGTGTACTGGCAGCTTCTTCCTTTTGTTTGTTTCTTTTTTTATTATTCTTTAAGAACTTTTTTCGTGTTTCGAAGTCTGAAAAAAGAGTCTGGTTTCGCTTAAAAGTTATTAGCGTTGACGTGCGTATTACGAATTTAGCGTAAGCAGTTTTTCGGCCTCACATAACAAATATTAATCCTTTTGGCTCCAGGCACACTGTTTACAAAAGACGAATTATCTCGTATCCAGTGAATATCATAAACTTTCAAGGAGATAAGATAAGATTTCGTTAACAATCAAAACATTGGAAACGTAGATAACGAACATAATTTTTTTGTTTTAAACTTTATCATACGCTTTTTTTAAACAAATAGAAATCATAGAAGAGGTAAATGCGGCAGTGCCAAAAGTTATGCTTATTAAAATGGTATACATCACACGTGATTTTTAGGTATCCTTTGGATTACTGCATCTTCAAACAATAAGGAGTAATAAACCGAAGTCAAAAATTAAGAGGTACCACAGAAGACGCTGTAACTCAATGTATATGGCCTTATCTGTTCCATTATAGATAGACTCTTGACAATTACACAGGATGTGTATTATCTACTAACTCCTCTATAAAAGCAGGTTAACAAATTAAGTCTGATATTAAAGAGTGATTCATAATCTATGTATGCCATCCATATTTTTGGACCGTAATAGAAAGACGTTTGAAATTTACACAGAGTGTGTACGGGTACATCTATGCAAAACTTAAAAATAAAATCTAAAGCCTGGTCCATGACAGAGAGGCTCTTGAAATTTACATAAACTGTATATTACTTTGTCCGATATAACGAAAAGTATAAAAAATTAAAGAGCGTCCACATATAGGACCTGATTTTGAGGTCGGATTATTTATTTCGAAAAAATAATTAGACAAACTATAAGTTGTGGAATGTCGTAATCTATAAAACTTTGGGTGAATTTTTGAACTTAAAAGTTTTTTCTAAAAATTTTTGTGGTTCCAAAGGATAAAATCGTCCTTTTCGCTATGTCTATGTCTATGTTCTATAAATTTGTATTGCTCTGTTCGTTAAAACCAGAAACAGTAAAAATTACACCATAAGCAAGTATCAAATAAATTAGTCAAGTGCGAGTTAGACTCACACAAGTAGGGTTCCGTACTATGTTCAGTATAATTTAAAAATTCCAGTTGTTTATTTCTTTATGTCTTATGGGACACCCTTAAATTTTAAAATTAAAGTAATATTCGCGAAAATTGCATCATAATTAGAACACCCTTTAAATTTTAATATGTAATTGATTTTATAGCGGCCATGGTAATACACTTTCTATTAAAATATCAGGAGCCTACCTATTGCGGTTAAAAAAATAAGGTAATATTCGTGAAAAACACGTTACTAATGGACACACTTCAATTTTAAGCATTTGTTATAGCGGCCGAAGTAACACATCTACTGTAAACATTTCAAGAGGGTATCTATTACGGTTTATAAAATCTTGTCACTCTCGGAACACCCTTTAATTTTATTACTCATTATAGTGGCCATGACAACTTCCTTTCTATAAATATACTAAAAGTCTACTTATTGCGATTAAAAAATAAGTCACTATAAGTGAAAAACATGTCACTGTCGGAACACGCTTTAATTTTTAGTAATTGTCATATTGGCCATGGCAACACATCTTCTGTACAAAATTTCAAGAGTCTACCTGTTACGGTTCAAGAAATAAGGCTTTATACATGCAAATCACGTCACTGGCGGAAAACCCTTTAATTTTTATTATTTGTTATAGTGGACATAGTTATAGACCTCCTGTAAAAATTTCAAGATTCCACCTATTCATTCAAAACTTAGGATATATACATTGGAACACCCTTTAATATTTAAGTTCAATTTTGTATACTTGTTTATAAAACAAACATAGTTTTAATAACAGTCTGCAAATTGTAAGTGGTTCTCTTACAGCTCAAAACAAAAAAGACATAATCGTAAATAACACGTCACTTTTGGAACACCCTACGTTTTAGTATTTTTTGCTATTGTGGCCGCAGTAATACACTTGTGGTAAAATTTTCAAGAGTCTACCTATTATGGTTCAAAACTTAGGCCTTACACATACAAAGCACACCACTATCGGAACACCCTTTAATTTTTAGGTTTATTTTTTTAGACTTGTTTATAAAGCGAACTAAGTTTTAATTACTGTTTGTAAGAAATAACCACATATTTGTAAATAACACCTCTCTATCGGAACACCCTATAAGTTTTAATATTTTTTGCTATAGCGGCCATAGTTATACACCTTTGGTAAAATTTTCAAGAGTCTACCTATTATGGTGTTCCACTATCGGAACACCCTTTAATTTTTAGGTTTATTTTTTTCAGACTTGTTTATATAGCGAACTAATTTTAATTTAGTGCTTGCAGATTTTTAGTGAATTCCTCCTACATTTCAAGAAATACGCACATATTCGTGAATAACACCTCTCTATCGGAACACCCTATAAGTTTTAGTATTTGCTAGTATAGCGGTCACAGTTATATACTTTCTT
Source organism: Phasia obesa (assembly GCA_949628195.1). NCBI lineage: Eukaryota > Metazoa > Arthropoda > Insecta > Diptera > Tachinidae > Phasia > Phasia obesa. Next base: position 114,626,524 of record OX451219.1, on the reverse strand, counting down.
ACGGTTCAAATTTTAGGCCTTATACATGCAAATCACACTACTATCGGAACACCCTTTAATTTTTAGGTTTATTTTTTTATACTTGTTTATATGGCGAACTAAGTTTTAATTACTGCTTACATATTTTTAGTGTATGCCTCCTACAGCTCAAGAAATAAACACATATTTGTGAATAACACCTCTCTATCGGAACACCCTATAAATTTTATTATTTGTTGCTATAGCGGCAACAACTATACATCATCTGTGAAAATTTCAAGAGTCTAGCTATTACGGTTCCAGAGATAAAAGGCGCTGACAGACGGACAGACGGACAGACATTGTAGCGAAAACAATAGGGTTTCGTTTTCACACTTTGTGTACGGAACCCTAAAAACAGAGAATTGTGCAGCCATAACTGATTGCTGCGAAGGTGATGGATGAGCTGCGGCTAGAAGATTTCAAGGCGTTTAAAAACTTCTGCAAAATATCGTTTAAAGGTTAAAGATTTTAATTTTATACCATACTGGAACAACATAAAAACATATGTCAGATACTTTGCCACGTGAACACAGAAGTTGCTTTAAATAAAAAATGTCATATAAACTGCACACAAACAGATATGCTATTGCTTAAAGGTGTTCACACGACGTGTACAAATTCTATATGTGAAAAAATTACATTCCACACAGCATTAACATTTATTTATGATTGCATGCAGTTTAAGCGCAACCGGTTTTTAATGGGGTTATCAAAAGAAAATCTGATAACTAGGTCCACCACAGAGGTTCGTCATCTGTCATCTGAGTTCTTCAAAATTCCATATTAACATTGATACTAGCGAGCTAATTGAGTTGCAAAAAATATTGTTAAAATTAAAAATGGAATGGAAAAATAAATGAATGTTAAGGGAGGCAATAAACGTCTTTAAACTGTTTTTAAACATAACATCCCCTTGCGTCATCTTCTAATCGCTAAGTACGTAGTTCTTTATCTCCGTTTAAACGAATTGCGTAAATTAAAACAAATATTAAAATTAAAAAACAAACATACATTTCGCATATAAAAGGCTGCTGTGTGTAATGATTTTCATGCTTTGCTAGTGGTTAGCAAGTAAAAGTCACAGCGAGTTTAATCAAATTTTAAAAACTTGTAAAGAATTTAAATAAAAAAAATATTCCACTAAAAATTCTAGTTTTTAATTGAAATAATAGAAAATTTTCAACAGTAACAAATATGGCTTCTTGGGCAATCACAAGTAAGTTTCATTTGAATTATTTTTTTGTTTATTTTCTTTGTTTATTACAACTTTTCAAAAAAATAAGTAAATAACTCATTTTATAATTAGTTTGAAATTTAGTCTAAATTCGTTTCTAAATTACCTCAAAAACTGTCCTACAATACTAAAGGCTTTTTTACGGTCGAATACTCCATTAACATCTTCAGCACCAGTTGTTTTGTTCGCTAGTATTATTTTAACACTAAGGCGACAAAGATTAACGGAGGAAAATTTTGGAAAAAGCTGTTGTTCAAAGCAAATAAGAATATTTTATTAATAAATAATACTATTGCTATAACTTTGCAAATAATACATGGAAATGTTTAATATTTATTTGCATGTTATTCAAAGTTATGTGATTTTTTTAGTTTTTCCTTACTTTCGTGATATTATTAGTTTTACTGTGTTTTTGTTTTTGTATATAACTATATTTTTTATAGTTTATATGTAATAGAACATTTTTGTAATTAAATATTTTTTGACAATAATTACAAAAAAAGTATTCATTACTTAAAATTTTCAATTACTTGTAATTAGTAATTGAATTTTTTCAATTACAATTACTTGTAATTAGTAATTGGAAATTTTCAATTACAATTACATGTAATTAGTAATTGCATGTGTAATTAATTACAAAATGTAATTGATATCCCCCAAGTCTGTAAAATAGTAACTCATTTCCGTCTGCCCTGTCTGTCTGCTTTTCATTTGTGTACGCTTCACGTAAAAACTACTGGATGGATTTTAACAAAATTTTGTGAGAAGACCTAAGTATCCAAAAATATCTTATGTCCAAGAGAAAGTGGAGAAAAAGCATTGAAAGTAGGCAGTTGAACTAACCGGATACGCATACTTTATTTTTATAAAGTAAAAAATACATAAACAGATATGCAGCATAGTTAGTTTAAGGTGGCACGAAAAACGTAAGGGTCTTTAGTGTGGATTGCTTTCAAAGCAAAATCGAACAAAATATTCAAAGACGCTGACGAAGTGGCAGCCACAGCTAGTTTCTAATAAAACTTTAATACCATATACCAAGAGAACTTAAGTTAAATCTAGAGCAATTTAGTGATATTTCGTCTCATGTCTTGTGTTATAAAGGATTCTTATATAACTCTCTGTACGCTTTATTTGTCTCAAACGCTTCTCAGCGCTAAGGACATCTACAAAAAAAATTGTGGAGCCAAAACTGAGCAACAAATAAAATATTTATTTATTGATTTAAAAATATAATTTACAAAGTTAAATGATAAAGTGGTTAAGTAAAGAAATTAAATAAAATGGAAGTTGCTAGACATCATTTAATTTTTACAATACAGCCATTTCTTGCTTGTACACATATTTTCAAAAAGAAATTTTTTATGGTAATCTAATGCATCTTATCACATCTTATTAATAAAAAAGTTAATTTATGTTATACTTCTTTTTAATGTTTTAATTAATTTAATTAATAAATTTTATTTAATTTTTTAATTTAAGTTTTATTTTTGACGACAATCCTTTTGGTACAATACAATTCTATAAAAGCAACACGATTTAAAGAATTCGACTCATCAAAAATAAATTTATTTGCAACGGATTTACTTCCTTTAGTTGCTGGTAACAAGTCAACAGCAAATGTAGTCTATTCACCAGCCTCCATATATACTAGTTTGGCTCTGACTTATTTGGGTGCCAAAGGTCGCACAGCCGATGAAATAAGCACAGTTTTGAAGCTGGACGAAAACGACAAGATCAATTTTGCTACGATATTTGGTCGCTTTTTAAGAACCAATTTTAAAAAAAATACTCCGAGAACGGGTGCGCCACAACTAACAATGTCCAACCGTTTTTACGTTAGCAATAAAATCAAAATTTTAGAGAAATTTAATGAAATTGCCCAAGAGAACTTTGATTCCACAGCGGAAAATATTGATTTTAGCCAGGCTTTAACGGCTGTGGAGAAAATTAATAAATGGGTGGAGCACCAAACGAAGAATAAAATTAAAAATCTTATAAAACCTGATGAAGTAAACTTTTATACCCGTGCTATTTTGGTAAATACCATTTATTTTAAGGCCAGTTGGATGCAGCCTTTTCTTGTGGCTGCTACTCGTAAAAATAAATTCCATATAAATCGCAGTGAGTCAGTGGAAGTCGATACCATGTGCACAACTGATTATAATGGTTATGCCGAATTGCCCGACCTAGAAGCTGAAGCTTTAGATCTGGCTTACCAAAAATCAGATATTTCTATGTTGATTATAATTCCAAAAGATATTGAGGGTTTGAACAAATTGGAAGAACGACTTAAAGGAATTGATTTAAATGAAATTGCTTCCAAGATAAGACAGCAAGAGTTAAAAGTATTCTTGCCGAAATTTCGCATAGAATTTGATATTGACTTGCAGGAACCTCTAAAGAAACTTGGCTGTTTTACAATGTTTTCCGAAGAAGCAAATTTCATGGGCATGTTTAAAACAAACATTTCTCACGCAATTTCGGATATCAAACAGAAAGTATTTTTAGAATGCAATGAATACGGTTCAGAGGCAACTTCTGCCACCTGTAAGTTTAAAATTCATTATAATTCATTAATTGCAGTCTTACTTTTAATTATATTCTAATTTAGATACCAATATTGAGGAGGAATTGGCCTATAGCTATATTAAAGTTGTTCGTGTCGATCGTCCATTTTTCTTTGCCATACGCAGCAGTAATGGGGTATTCTTTGCCGGACATGTTGCAAGGCCCTAATGATTTTATGCTTCACCCACAGATATATATTCATATGTATGTATGTATGTATGTATGTATGTATGTATGTATGTATGTATGTATGTATGTATATATATATGTATGTATGTATGTATGTATGTATGTATGTATGTATGTATGTATGTATGTATGTATATATATATGTATGTATGTATGTACGGATGTGGTTGTTTTTTGTCTTCATATTCAATTAAATAATTATTAATAAAAACTTTAAAATTACTGCAAATAAATGAAATGAGATTTTTACTATTTATTTATTTACCGATAATATTTACATTTCATTCTTTTATAATTTTCTTATATAGAAGTGTTTGTAATATAATATTTTCTAATTTATAGTTTTTTTGTCAGATTTATCTCATTTAAAATAATAATGTGGTTCGAGTAGGGTTAATGGCTATATATAAAGGTAGGATTTCGAAGGAGAAGAAAGCATTAAATCAAAAGCTCCATTACTCGTTGGTTCCTTTAAACAAAAAAAAAAAAAAAAAAACTTCATTCACTACTACCAAAGTGGTAAAATGAATCAGTTTGAATGAGCTTTTTTTTATTCCTCAAAATTCCCTTAAATATAAAATACCATCACTGGAGATGGGTATGTAGTGGGTATTCGCAATTTACGTTAACTTTAACTAGTTTTAATATTTCTCATTAACGCTTATCATGTATGTTTTAATATCACTACATGATATTTTGTGGATATTCTGAGAGTAAGAGTCAAGTATTTGAAAAGCTCTAAGCTAAGCTCTATTATAAAGAAAAGGGAAAGAAAGAAGTGAAGTATGTAAAATCATTCTAGAGGTTCACTGAATAATGTGAACAAAGAGCAAAAAGCTAGAATCAAAGAAATAATATCATAGGTATAATATGAATTAAAATAGAGTAAGGTTTTTTTTCCATTTTGATCTGCAGAGATGATAAGTTGAAATAATAATTGACGACTTTATTATTACAGTAGCTTAATTAAAACGTGGTTGATTGTAAATTTTAATTAAATATATAGTTAAAATAAATTTTTTTTTATATCATTTAAAACAAAAGAAAGAAAAATTAAACTCTTGCTTATCGAAGCCAATTTTAATCACAATCTCAAAGGAAACAGTAAGCCTCTACAAAAATTGGATCTTGGTCTGCAATTAAGTTACACGTGTTTTTGGGTCAGATGTGATACGTGACTTGGAAACCACAATTCTTATTTAATAACTTGCTGTGTGCTACATCTCTGGTACATCTGGTTAGCCAAAGTCGAGTTTTCCTCCATGGAAAGACAACAGCATCGGATGTTCTAATTTAATAGTCAACACTAAGGAAATAATGGACGGAAATGCATTTTGCCGCAATAACAATTAAGACAGTTAAACACAGTATTTATCCTAAAATTACTATTTTTTTTCTCACCTTGTAATAACTTGCAAAAATTAGCTAACTATTTTCAAACTACCTAACATTTAATTCTACCCTAAATTATGAAAGGTTTCTCTTACATAATTGTGAAGGTTTAACACGAAATATCTACTAAAGATACAAAACCAAAGTTATACTACTAAAGACTGCATATTTTATTTCATTATCAGTAGAAAAAGTAAAAAAAAAATAAAATCGATTAACTTGCTTCTTTAAAAATAACTACATATTTTAAATATTGTACAAAAGAAAAAAAAACAAAAAACAAAATCGTAGAAAGAACAACTTCCCCTAACTTAATCCGTTGTCTGCTAACCCTAACTTAAACCAAACATTTACACTTAAAACAACATCTCTAACTCGCTCAGCAATTGTCACCAGCCGATATGCAGAAGGCCTTCATGCAGCGTTGGACAAAATGCTGGTCAGTTTTTTTTTGTTAAAATTTTTCTTTTCAATTTTGTGCAGACAATTAGAGAGACAATTAAAAAGAGAATTCATAAACACAATCATAGAATTGATTTTGTTTATTTTTTTATTAAATACCAAAATAATTTGAAGTAAAAGATTCAGTTTTGTTAAAAAGAAATAGATATATATATTAAGAACGTCCTCAAGTAGTAATTTATTTGAAAACGAATTAATGCAGGCCGTTGTTGATAAAAAATCCAATTTCCATATATACCAATTTGGCTTTCACTTATATGGGTGCCAACGGTCACACAGCTGATGAATTACGCAGAGTCTTGAAAGCAAATTGGATAAGCAAAAAAGATTTTGGTTTGAAATATGGCAAAAGTTCTGTCTTATAAATCAAAATAATACCACTATCGGAACAACCTTTAATTTTTAGGTTTATTTTTTAGACTTGTATATAAGGCGAACTACGTTTTTATTACAGTTTGAAAATTTTTAGTGTATGCCTAATACAGTTCAAGAAATAAACACATATTCGTGAATAACACCTCTCTATCGGAACACCCTATAAGTATTAATTTGTTGTTATAGCGGCCATCGCTATACACCTTCTGTGAAAATTTCAAGAGTCTACCTATTATGGTTCAAAACTTATGCCTTATACATGCATTTCACACCACTATCGGAACACCCTTTAATTTTTAGTTTTATTTTTTATACTTGTTTATATAGTGAACTAAGTTTTAATAACTGTTTGTAAATTTCTAGTGTATCCCTCCTACAGTTCAAGAAATAAACACATTTTGGTAAATAACACCTCTCTATTGGAACACCCTATAAGTTTTAGTATTTTTTGCTATAGCGGCAACAGCTATACAACATCTGTGAAAATTTGAAGAGTCTACCTATTACGGTTCCAGAGATAAAAGGCGCTGACAGACGGACAGTAGGGTTTCGTTTTTACACTTTGTGTACGGAACCCTAAAAATGATTAACCTTCCTGACTATCTTCATTTTTGTGCGACACATTCTTATTTCTCGGTCTCTCAGACCGATTTAAAGTATTTCTCGGTATCTCAAAACTATTCTAAAGTTTTTAAAACCTGTGCAGTGGTCATATTTAACAAACTAATCTGAAATAACTGAAGTAAGAAAAAAAACAAAATTAAGTTTTTTTAGCTCACAGCATCAATTTATATTTCATCACAATAATTTGGCATTTTTGATCATAGACCTCATATAAAATTAAAAAAAAAAATCATTCACAAAACACAAGATTTATAAAATGTTATTTTTCTATTAACATATGTATGTTTTAGAAGTAATCAAAAAAATAAAGTGAATTCAAGAAAAAACAGGAACACTAAAAAAATTAATTTTAAAATGCTTAAAATAAATGCTTAAAATATATGAGGTTAGTCTTTGTAAATTTCAATCAGTCGTTAGAGCTTGTGGCTCTATTCAGCCTCCTGTAAATCTTCAACATCACTTTCCTCTGAGTCTTCTTGTTCAGTATCAGTGTTTGCTTCATACATATCAATATTATCTTCGTATTCAGTACCACTTTTCACATCAGAATCTAGATCTGAGACGATTTCATTCAGAATAGCTCTTACGCGCTCAATATCTGCCATATCTAACGAAAATCTCACGATAATTAACTTTGAACATAATTCTTTTATTAAATCATATAAACTGATCTTTTGGTCTCCATCCACCAAATACCCTAAGCGTGGCGACCACAAACATATTATACAGCCTCATATACCAAAAATTAGATTTTTTAAAGCCTTGTGTATTGAAATTACGGTTTATTAAAAAAAACCCTCAAATTACGCGTGCTTGGAGTAAATATTATAAATGGCCGACTGGCCATAAAATTCAATTAAACATTGAATTTGTCACTTTAAGTTTAATTTACACGCAAAAAAGAAAGAAAATGTCTCAAGTTTTATATTAATCCTAGTTATTTCAAGTTAAAGCCTTGAAAATTCTCTATACGATGTAGAATTTTGTTGTCTGTGGAGCTGCGTACTTAAACTTCTAAATACATTTCTTAATTTTAATTTTTGGCCTAACGTTCGGCTAGATTTGTAAAATATCCCTCTGTACGATCGAAGCGCAATCAGTTTTAAACAGAGTTGTCGAAAGAATATGTGAAAAGCATGCCTATAATTAACATCGACACTAACCAGCTAAGTCATATTCACGAAAATTGCATCATTATTGGAACACCCTTTAAATTTTAGTAATTGTTGTTATGGCGGCCATGGTAATAAACTTTCGATAAAAATATCCGTTGCGGTTTAAAAAATAAGGTAATATACGTGAAAAACATGTCACTAATTTAAATTTTTAGTAATTGTTATAGCGACCGAAGTAGCACATCTACTGTAAACATTTCAAGAGTCTACATATTACGATTTATAAAATAAGGCTATTTAAGTAAAAATCATATAACTACCGGAACACCCTTTAATTTTTTATCTGTTATAGCGACCATAGTACATATTAAGATTAAATAAATAAGTCACTATACGTGAAAAGCATGTCACTGTCAGAACACCCTTTAAATTTTTGAGTTGTCATATTGGCCGTGACAACATATCTTCTGGAAAAAATTTCAAGATTCTACCTATTATGGTTAAAAAATTAGCTCATATTCATGCAACTCACGTCACTGTCGGCACACCCTTTAATTTTTACTTTTGTTATAGGGACCATAGTAATACACCTGTAAAAATTTAAAGATTCTACCTATTATCGGTGAAAACTTGGGCTATATACATGCAAATCACGTCACTATCGAACCACCCTTTATTATTTAGGTTTAATTTTGTATACTTGTTTATAAAGCGAACATAGTTTAAATTACTGTCTGCAAATTTTAAGTGTTTGCCTCCTACAGCTCAAGAAATAAAGACATAATTTTAATTAATACGTCACTTTCGGAACATCCTATAAGTTTTAGTGTTTATTGCTATAGCGGCCACAGGTATACACCTTCTCTGAAAATTTCAAGAGTCTACCTATTCTGGTTCAAAACTTAGGCCATATACATGCAAATCAAGTCACTATCGGAAAACCCTTTATATTTTAATTTGAATTTTTTATAGCTGTTTATATAGCGAACTAAGTTTTAATTATTGTTTGTAAATTTCAAGTGTATGCCTCCTACAGTTTAAGAAATAAAAACATATATTTGAATAACACGTCTCTGCCGGAACACCCTATAATTTTTAGTATTTGTTGCTATAGCGGAAAAAGTTATACATTTTCTCTAAAAATTTCAAGCCTCTACCTATTATGGTTTAAGCGATAAAAGGCGCTGACAGACGGACAGACATTGTAGCGAAAACAGTAGGGTTTCGTCTTTACCCTTTGGGTACGGAACCCTAAAAATGGAATGAATGCTGAAGGGCACAATAAATGTGTTTTTAAACATAACATCCCCTTTCTTCTAAACGCTAAAGGCCGGAATTCACTATCCTACACAATCGTACGAATCAATCACAAAAAAATCTGACAAAATTATGTCCTACTCAAAAAATCGCTTCAAAATGGCGATATAGATGCCACACTATCATACAAAATAAGATTTTACAACTCTGATCGCATGGAAAATACTATTTTATGAATTTTTGCAAAAGATTATAAAATCGTACAGATCTCACAAAAAGTCTGTCACACACATACACTTTTAATCCACACTAGTTATCATACTTTTTGAGCACACATGCAATTTTTGACAAATCGTACGACTGAGTACGATAGAGAATCATGCCCTTAAATAACTACGTACTATTTATTTACATTTAAACGAATTGCGTAGATTAAAAGAAATATTAAAAATAAAAAAATGATTTCATCTTTTCGTATATAAAAGGCTGCTTTGTAAAATAATTTTCATGCTTCGTTAGTGGTTGGTAAACAAAACTAATCGGTGTTAGTTCAAATTTTAAAAACTTGGAAACATTTTAAATTAAAAAAAACTATTCTACTAAATTTTCTAGTTTTTAATTAAAATAAAAAAAATTTTAACAGGCACAAATATGGCTTCTTGGACAATCACAAGTAAGTTTCATTTGAATTATTTTTTTTTGTTTTATTATTTATTACAACTTTTTAAAGAAATAAGTGAATAACTTATTTTATATAAGACCGGACGGTTTTGTTGGTTGCATACCATTAGTCAAAAAAAATAAAATTCACAGGACCCACAGTGCCGATTCTAAGTTGTCATTTAATGTTTTAATTTTTTTTTTTTTTTTGGATTCTGACCAAAAAAATTGGTAAATGCCAAAGGTACAAAACCAACCTTCCTCCAAAATCTGCAGCGCGGTCTATACCTTTGTATAGGAAGTAAGACTCCAAATTCAGCTGGGTAAAATTAATAAGAGTTTAATGGTGCTCCTCCAGTGAAAAAAAGTGAGTTTGATGGTTCTCCTCCAGTGAATAATTAAGTTTTAAAAATGGTGATCCTCCAATGTCCGACTTATGAAATTAAAATTCATAGTTTATACACTATAACCAAAATGATTACACGAGGCTGATTAAAGCAACCACCAATACAGTAGAACAGTACAGCTATTTGAGGAAGCCAATCCGCCAGTGTGAGTGAGACGTAAACCATTCGAAGGCCGAGCAAGAAAGACGGCCGGATTGACCTTAAGCGATAATGACAATGACGCGCGCACGTGTTTCCCAACCCAAAACTACTTTACGACTCGTTAATGTTTTTATTAATTTAGCAAAATGGCATCTGTTATTCTGCTAATCCATCGCTCGTTGTGTAAGGTTTGTTGATGTTAAAGAAGAAATAAAAATAAAAATCATACTTGGTTTTAACCAAAAGTGTTTATTATATTACTCTGCTAAACAATTGTTTTAATTGCTAAAGCAACTTATTTATTTTATCGTTTTTTCTTTTCATTATAGCTCTATTTTTGGTGACACTCTTTTCATTACGTTACAGCTCTCTTACGGCACAATCAGTTGATTATTCAGTGTCCTCAAGTAGTAATTTATTTGCAAACGAATTAATGCAGACTATTGTTGATAAAAAATCAACAGAAAATATAGTCTATTCTCCAATTTCCATATATAGCAATTTGGCTTTCACTTATATGGGTGCCAAAGGTAACACAGCTGATGAATTAGGCAGAGTCTTAGAAGCAAGTCAGGTAAACAAAACAGATTTTGGTACGAAATATGGAAGTTTTTTGAGAAGCCTATTAAACAAAACGGAGGATAATGCGCCACAACTCACAATGGTCAACCGGATATACGTTGATAATAAAATTAAAGTTACAAATCAATTTAAACTATTTGCGAAAAACGTAGATTTTAGCAAATCCTTAACAGCTGTAGAACACATTAACAAGTGGGTGGAAGAACAAACGGAAAATAAAATAGGAAATCTGATAAAACCGAATTCGATAAATAAATATACCGCTGCTATTTCAATTAATGCCATTTATTTCAAGGGTGAATGGTTGAAGGCCTTTGAAAAACGCTTCACTCATAGAAATTATTTTTATATGAGCCCCAGTCAGAAGGTAAAAGTGGATAATATGTTTACAATAAATACATTTAGATATGCTAATTTGCCGGACATAAATGCCGAAGCTTTGGAAATGCCTTACGCAAACTCAGACATTTCTATGTTGATTATATTGCCTAATATGAATGGAGATGGTTTGCAGAAATTAGAAGAGAATCTCAAGGGAAAGAATTTAAATGAAATTGCTTTGAAAAATATTAATTTATTATGATTAACTGAGTATTGAACATTGTGGTGATTATAATCACCATTGGCAAAAAAGGATACCTTAATGTGAGCTTTATAAACAGTACATTACTCCAGCAGTGTGGATAATTCTACAGAACTAAGCAGTTATCCAGATCTCCTTTGGACCTATTCGGATCTAGATCCGAATTTCGGTGGATGAAGAAATATCTTCATGCCTGTAATAACAGCCCTTTAGATAAAAACGATCGTTTTACAAAAATAAAGCCCTTACTTGATGGACTAAACGAAAAGTTGTTTTAATTTGGAGTGTAAAATGAACATTTACCAATCGATGAGCAAATGGTATCATACTTTGGAAGGCATTCAAGCAAAATGTACATGAGGAATAAATCCATTTGTTTTGGTTTAAGTTGTGGGTTCTTCCGGCATCTGATGGATTATGTATTATTGTATGCCCTATGTTGGTTCCCAGCACTCCTGCAGTAAGGAAATCGGTCATGGAGCTCATGTGGTCTTAAGTTTGCTGGTGTATGTGAAGCATCCAAATCGACATTACTTATACAAAGACAATTTTTTTACTTCCTTTCATCTAATGTGTCTTCTGTCAGAAAACAAATTTGAGACGGTACAGTGCGAAAAATCGATCGATTACCAAGCAATATAGGAATTAAAAATGACAAAACTTTATGCTGGATCGCGCAAATGAAATATTCATTGTAACTTAGCCTGATAACACAATTGTTATGTTAGCGACTAATTTTTATGCCATCAATCCTCTTACAACTGTCCGACCTTATAACCGCAAATGTCATAAGTATTTAAAGTTGAAGAAGCAAATTTAATAAAAAAAATTAAAACTTGCACATTGGAGGAGTTTATATGGCAGACAATGCCATGTCGAACTTCCGTATAAGAGGAAAGAATTGGTGGTGGCCTTTCTTTTCAAACGCTATGGACTTCTTTTTTTCTGTACTATTGGGAAACAAAACCCAGCAAAACCACAACTAGACTTGCAATCTGAATTCACTCTACTCTAGTTGTTTCTGAAGATGACCATCAGAATTAGAGGAACCTTCCTTTGTAACCAAAAGGAAGGCAAAAAACATCGGTGTAAGCAATGCCACATACACCATTTATGTGCAAGATGTATGAGGTTCACCTACATAAGAAATGTTTTAAAATTTACAATATTAAGTAACTTTTGTTAATAAATAAAATGTTCTTCATTGTTCCTCAAAAATTTTATGTGTTTACATATTTTGCGGTGACGGTGATTATAATCACCACTCATTTTCCGGAAAACTAAAAAAAAACAATCGTGATTAAAATTCTCAATTTAAATGATTTACATAAATAAAAAAATTAAAAAATAAAAAAATTTTCTTAATTGGCATCATGTTAGCTAACAGTTAAAATTTTATGCGAATTGTTCAACAGGAACTATGTTCAGAAAAAAAATGGGTTAATGCAATTTTATATTCCAAAAGCATAATCAAGCTGAAAAAGAGTAATTCTTGAACATGTAACGCATAATTTTTTTTTTTTATACTAGGTCACACCTCGAAACAGTACGCACGTTCTGGAAGACTAGCTAGTTCGGCAGTGAAGGGCAGGGATCTTGTTCCGGCGTTCAACCTTGCGTTTGTTACAAAGAAATTTAACGTGCGATTATGTTGCCCTAATTTATTTTTGTTTTTAATATAACTTACTTATATTTTCTTTTTCAATTACCTTTCGACTTACGTTAATAGCTAAGATGTTTTAGCTATAAGCCTCTAAACCCACCGCTCCATGTTTTTCAATGGCTTTAACAATTATTTTATAAGAAAAACCCATAATATAAATCGACTTTACCAAAGGCCTTTTAAAGTTTTACATTAATATTTATTAATTCATTGTTTAATACAAAAAAATTTTTAACAGAAAAAAAAAATATAATAATATGAAATTTAAAGCATATTTTTATTTACTAATACAAAAGAAATTTCTCTATTATCATAGATCTTAAAGGGTTAATCATAATATATGTAACAAAATGAGTAGGAGATACAAACAACAAAAAAAATGATAAATCAAAATAATGAATGAGACAATATAAAAAATTGTATTAATGAACAATAGTATTTTGCTTTAATTTTTTTTATTTCTTTTGTAAAAGAGAGTGTAAGAAGTTTAATTACAGGGTTTTCAAGTCCTGCGACTAATTATCAATGTAGGGATTCCCATTTACTTAGGGATTATTAGTTTTTTTTTATGTTCTTAATAATATATCTATTTCTTTTTAACAAAACTGAATCTTTTACTTCAAATTATTTTGGTATTTAATAAAAAAATAAACAAAATCAATTCTATGATTGTGTTTATGAATTCTCTTTTTAATTGTCTCTCTAATTGTCTGCACAAAATTGAAAAGAAAAATTTTAACAAAAAAAAACTGACCAGCATTTTGTCCAACGCTGCATGAAGGCCTTCTGCATATCGGCTGGTGACAATTGCTGAGCGAGTTAGAGATGTTGTTTTAAGTGTAAATGTTTGGTTTAAGTTAGGGTTAGCAGACAACGGATTAAGTTAGGGGAAGTTGTTCTTTCTACGATTTTGCTTTTTGTTTTTTTTTCTTTTGTACAATATTTAAAATATGTAGTTATTTTTAAAGAAGCAAGTTAATCGATTTTATTTTTTTTTTACTTTTTCTACTGATAATGAAATAAAATATGCAGTCTTTAGTAGTATAACTTTGGCTTTGTATCTTTAGTAGATATTTCGTGTTAAACCTTCACAATTATGTAAGAGAAACCTTTCATAATTTAGGGTAGAATTAAATGTTAGGTAGTTTGAAAATAGTTAGCTAATTTTTGCAAGTTATTACAAGGTGAGAAAAAAAATAGTAATTTTAGGATAAATACTGTGTTTAACTGTCTTAATTGTTATTGCGGCAAAATGCATTTCCGTCCATTATTTCCTTAGTGTTGACTATTAAATTAGAACATCCGATGCTGTTGTCTTTCCATGGAGGAAAACTCGACTTTGGCTAACCAGATGTACCAGAGATGTAGCACACAGCAAGTTATTAAATAAGAATTGTGGTTTCCAAGTCACGTACCACATCTGACCCAAAAACACGTGTAACTTAATTGCAGACCAAGATCCAATTTTTGTAGAGGCTTACTGTTTCCTTTGAGATTGTGATTAAAATTGGCTTCGATAAGCAAGAGTTTAATTTTTCTTTCTTTTGTTTTAAATGATATAAAAAAAATTTTATTTTAACTATATATTTAATTAAAATTTACAATCAACCACGTTTTAATTAAGCTACTGTAATAATAAAGTCGTCAATTATTATTTCAACTTATCATCTCTGCAGATCAAAATGGAAAAAAAACCTTACTCTATTTTAATTCATATTATACCTATGATATTATTTCTTTGATTCTAGCTTTTTGCTCTTTGTTCACATTATTCAGTGAACCTCTAGAATGATTTTACATACTTCACTTCTTTCTTTCCCTTTTCTTTATAATAGAGCTTAGCTTAGAGCTTTTCAAATACTTGACTCTTACTCTCAGAATATCCACAAAATATCATGTAGTGATATTAAAACATACATGATAAGCGTTAATGAGAAATATTAAAACTAGTTAAAGTTAACGTAAATTGCGAATACCCACTACATACCCATCTCCAGTGATGGTATTTTATATTTAAGGGAATTTTGAGGAATAAAAAAAAAGCTCATTCAAACTGATTCATTTTACCACTTTGGTAGTAGTGAATGAAGTTTTTTTTTTTTTTTTTTTTTGTTTAAAGGAACCAACGAGTAATGGAGCTTTTGATTTAATGCTTTCTTCTCCTTCGAAATCCTACCTTTATATATAGCCATTAACCCTACTCGAACCACATTATTATTTTAAATGAGATAAATCTGACAAAAAAACTATAAATTAGAAAATATTATATTACAAACACTTCTATATAAGAAAATTATAAAAGAATGAAATGTAAATATTATCGGTAAATAAATAAATAGTAAAAATCTCATTTCATTTATTTGCAGTAATTTTAAAGTTTTTATTAATAATTATTTAATTGAATATATACATACATACATACATACATACATACATACATACATACATACATACATACATACATACATACATACATACATACATACATACATACATACATACATATATACATACATACATACATACATACATACATACATACATACATACATACATACATACATACATACATACATACATACATACATACATACATACATACATACATACATACATACATACATACATACATACATACATACATACATACATACATACATACATACATACATACATACATATGAATATATATCTGTGGGTGAAGCATAAAATCATTAGGGCCTTGCAACATGTCCGGCAAAGAATACCCCATTACTGCTGCGTATGGCAAAGAAAAATGGACGATCGACACGAACAACTTTAATATAGCTATAGGCCAATTCCTCCTCAATATTGGTATCTAAATTAGAATATAATTAAAAGTAAGACTGCAATTAATGAATTATAATGAATTTTAAACTTACAGGTGGCAGAAGTTGCCTCTGAACCGTATTCATTGCATTCTAAAAATACTTTCTGTTTGATATCCGAAATTGCGTGAGAAATGTTTGTTTTAAACATGCCCATGAAATTTGCTTCTTCGGAAAACATTGTAAAACAGCCAAGTTTCTTTAGAGGTTCCTGCAAGTCAATATCAAATTCTATGCGAAATTTCGGCAAGAATACTTTTAACTCTTGCTGTCTTATCTTGGAAGCAATTTCATTTAAATCAATTCCTTTAAGTCGTTCTTCCAATTTGTTCAAACCCTCAATATCTTTTGGAATTATAATCAACATAGAAATATCTGATTTTTGGTAAGCCAGATCTAAAGCTTCAGCTTCTAGGTCGGGCAATTCGGCATAACCATTATAATCAGTTGTGCACATGGTATCGACTTCCACTGACTCACTGCGATTTATATGGAATTTATTTTTACGAGTAGCAGCCACAAGAAAAGGCTGCATCCAACTGGCCTTAAAATAAATGGTATTTACCAAAATAGCACGGGTATAAAAGTTTACTTCATCAGGTTTTATAAGATTTTTAATTTTATTCTTCGTTTGGTGCTCCACCCATTTATTAATTTTCTCCACAGCCGTTAAAGCCTGGCTAAAATCAATATTTTCCGCTGTGGAATCAAAGTTCTCTTGGGCAATTTCATTAAATTTCTCTAAAATTTTGATTTTATTGCTAACGTAAAAACGGTTGGACATTGTTAGTTGTGGCGCACCCGTTCTCGGAGTATTTTTTTTAAAATTGGTTCTTAAAAAGCGACCAAATATCGTAGCAAAATTGATCTTGTCGTTTTCGTCCAGCTTCAAAACTGTGCTTATTTCATCGGCTGTGCGACCTTTGGCACCCAAATAAGTCAGAGCCAAACTAGTATAAATGGAGGCTGGTGAATAGACTACATTTGCTGTTGACTTGTTACCAGCAACTAAAGGAAGTAAATCCGTTGCAAATAAATTTATTTTTGATGAGTCGAATTCTTTAAATCGTGTTGCTTTTATAGAATTGTATTGTACCAAAAGGATTGTCGTCAAAAATAAAACTTAAATTAAAAAATTAAATTAAATTTATTAATTAAATTAATTAAAACATTAAAAAGAAGTATAACATAAATTAACTTTTTTATTAATAAGATGTGATAAGATGCATTAGATTACCATAAAAAATTTCTTTTTGAAAATATGTGTACAAGCAAGAAATGGCTGTATTGTAAAAATTAAATGATGTCTAGCAACTTCCATTTTATTTAATTTCTTTACTTAACCACTTTATCATTTAACTTTGTAAATTATATTTTTAAATCAATAAATAAATATTTTATTTGTTGCTCAGTTTTGGCTCCACAATTTTTTTTGTAGATGTCCTTTATAACACAAGACATGAGACGAAATATCACTAAATTGCTCTAGATTTAACTTAAGTTCTCTTGGTATATGGTATTAAAGTTTTATTAGAAACTAGCTGTGGCTGCCACTTCGTCAGCGTCTTTGAATATTTTGTTCGATTTTGCTTTGAAAGCAATCCACACTAAAGACCCTTACGTTTTTCGTGCCACCTTAAACTAACTATGCTGCATATCTGTTTATGTATTTTTTACTTTATAAAAATAAAGTATACGTATCCGGTTAGTTCAACTGCCTACTTTCAATGCTTTTTCTCCACTTTCTCTTGGACATAAGATATTTTTGGATACTTAGGTCTTCTCACAAAATTTTGTTAAAATCCATCCAGTAGTTTTTACGTGAGGCGAACACAAATGAAAAGCAGACAGACAGGACAGACGGAAATGAGTTTCTATTTTACAGACTTGGGGGATATCAATTACATTTTGTAATTAATTACACATGCAATTACTAATTACATGTAATTGTAATTGAAAATTTCCAATTACTAATTACAAGTAATTGTAATTTTAATCAGGGACTAAAATCAATTACAATTACTTGTAAATTGTAATTGAAAATTTTCAATTACACTTACATGTAATTAGTAATTGGAAATTTTAAAATACTAATTACAAGAAAAAACTCAATTACAATTACATGTAATTGAAAATTTTGAGTAATGAATACTTTTTTTTTTGTAATTATTGTCAAAAAATATTTAATTACAAAAATGTTCTATTACATATAAACTATAAAAAATATAGTTATATATAAAAACAAAAACACAGTAAAACTAATAATATCACGAAAGTAAGGAAAAACTAAAAAAATCACATAACTTTGAATAACATGCAAATAAATATTAAACATTTCCATGTATTATTTGCAAAGTTATAGCAATAGTATTATTTATTAATAAAATATTCTTATTTGCTTTGAACAACAGCTTTTTCCAAAATTTTCCTCCGTTAATCTTTGTCGCCTTAGTGTTAAAATAATACTAGCGAACAAAACAACTGGTGCTGAAGATGTTAATGGAGTATTCGACCGTAAAAAAGCCTTTAGTATTGTAGGGCAGTTTTTGAGGTAATTTAGAAACGAATTTAGACTAAATTTCAAACTATTTTCTTTTTCGCAATGTCAATGTCTACGGAATATTAAATAAAAAAATTTAATTTGACCGCAAAGTTTTCAAAATTTTGTAAGCGATAATTACCTTCATGAAGGTGTTCACCGTAATCGAACATGGATGCAGTTTTCGTATTGCTCGTTTGAATAATACTGTTGATCATGCAACGCAAGATAAGCTTGAAATTTTTAGGAATATAATTGAATTTCGTTCAATTGGAGGTAATGATTACTGCCTAATTACAATTACAATTACTTGTAATTTGTAATTGAACTTTTTCAATTACAATTACATGTAATTAGAAAAATTTCAATTGCAATTACTTGTAATTAATAATTGGGAATTTTCAATTACAAATTACAAGTAAATGTAATTGAGTTTGTCCCTGATTTCAATTACAATTACTTGTAATTAGTAATTGGAAATTTTCAATTACACATTACCTGTAATTGTAATTGAATTTCCCCATGTCTGCTATTTTATTATATATATAAATAAAATCAAATGTCGTTCGTACGTAATGTCGTTCGTACGTAATCACATCACTTAGGTAGAAATTGACCATGCCCACTTTTACGTTAACTTTTACACCCACTTTCTAAGAAGCTAGACATCTATAAGACAAAAAGGCTTAAGCTTTTGTAGTTCTCTGGGTACGCTGTCATCTTTCCACTCTCTGGCAAGATTTTGGAGAGAACATAACTTGTTTTAAGGAAGAAGGCAGGAAGGTAGACCAAACCCCTTTGTTATCCACAAAAACACTTTCAAGTGAACTAAGAGAAGAATATAGCGTGACAGTCTCCCACAAAATGGTAAGGCAAGACTTTCAGTAGAATGTATATTCATCAAAAGTAGCTCGAAAGAAACCATTGTTAACAATGCAGCACAAAGAAGATTGCTGTAACGCATATTTCCAAACCTGTCGAATACTAGGATGTCGTTACATTTTAATAAGAGATCAAACTGTTGCATTTCTTCAAATATGCAACTGCAGCGTTTCCATAAGCGAAGCCTTACTATCACATTACCCTCTTTAAAGGAAGTAACACAGTTAATATAGGCATTAATTGACTGAGTGTTACTTCTCTTCCAAAAAAAAAAAATTAAATTAATAAAAAATTTTAATTAATATTAATAAACCTGAAACTCACAGGAACAGGACACTCACCTCTTATTATTATGGATTTCATAGTTATGATTGTTGAAAAATATCGTACGATTCAATTAACTTTATTTATATAAATTTTTATTAAAAAAAAATAACACTTTGTAAGTTCGTTAACTAATTAGCAGCCAAGAATGAGAATTTTCATACAACACACTACCTTATATACAAAACTAAAACCTTATTTTGAGTTCTTTTTATATTTGTTTATCTTAAACGAAACCCTTTGGAGCATAAAAGATAAATTTATTGTGAAACTTTTTACCAGGAAAATATTAGCAAACAATAAAATAATTTTTATTGCGACCTAAAACACATTGTTAAACATCTCGTCATTTGGTTTGTTATTTATTTGTATAATTTATATTACTGTTGGGGTTATTAGCTTATCTATAGGAAAACTACTGAGATCTATAAAATATATGTTTTTTTGGATACTTATCTATGCATATAATAAAACGATAACTCATTTTCTGTTTGTCTGTCTACTGGATGGATTTTAGCATAATTTTGTGAGGAGGTACGTTAGTATCCTGATTCCAATATAGGGTCCTTTTTTTTCGCAAAAATGTCTTATTTCCAAGAGAAAGTGGGAAAGATAAAGTTCGAAAACGGGATATTTTAAACACGGTTGCGCAACAGATGGCGCTATTGTAAAATAATGACAAAATATAAATTACTTACTGCCAAATAGGCAAATAAATAAAACTTGTATTTGATTTGATACAGAAAATTACAATAATTTTGAGAATTTTAGCCAGGGATGGATACCTTCATATAAAGTAAATAAGAGTCTTAAAATTTGATGTGGAGGACTTTCAAAGCAAAATCAAACAAAATATTGTCAGGACGCAAACAACGTGTGTGGGCACAGTTAGAAGTTCTTTAGCTTTATGTACTTTAAATATGGTAACTGAGGCCACATATGCTAGTTGGCATTACAAAGACTGTTTAAAAAAAAATTTGAATTAAATCACATAAACAAAAATATAATTATGTATGTACATATGTATGTGTATCATTCACATTGCGTGGAAGAACTTGCTCAATCAATATTGACTCAACTATTGAAGAAACAGCTTTTATGTTGTTCACACCATTGAATTTAATTTGGAAAAAAATCTACAGTAAAACAAAATGTATTTATTAAAGGTGAAAGGCTGATGTCAGAGTGCGCGCAGCAAGCGAATCTGTTACCTGTTTTTTCTTATGTATTCGCTCAAAACATGTCAGAGTGAGAGCGAAGCTTGATGCGAATTTGTGATACAAAGCAGGGGAAAAATTATAGCATTCGATATCGATCGATATTTCAATAGAAAGTAAATGGAAATCGATATCGATATCGAAATTTGGCCCCAGGTTGTGTACTGGCTTGTAGCGCGGTGCAGCACGTTGCAGCTTCTTCCTTTTGTTTGTTTCTTTTTTTATTATTCTTTAAGAACTTTTTTCGTGTTTCGAAGTCCGAAAAAAGAGTCTGGTTTCGCTTAAAAGTTATTAGCGTTGACGTGCGTATTACGAATTTAGCGTAAGCAGTTTTTCGGCCTCACATAACAAATATTAATCCTTTTGGCTCCAGGCACACTGTTTACAAAAGACGAATTGTCTCGTATCCAGTGAATATCATAAACTTTCAAGGAGATAAGATAAGATTTCATTAACAATCAAAACATTGGAAACTTAGATAACGAACATAATTTTTTTGTTTTAAACTTTATCATACGCTTTTTTTAAACAAATAGAAATCATAGAAGAGGTAAATGCGGCAGTGCCAAAAGTTATGCTTATTAAAATGGTATACATCACACGTGATTTTTAGGTATCCTTTGGATTACTGCATCTTCAAACAATAAGGAGTAATAAACCGAAGTCAAAAATTAAGAGGTACCACAGAAGACGCTGTAACTCAATGTATATGGCCTTATCTGTTCCATTATAGATAGACTCTTGACAATTACACAGGATGTGTATTATCTACTAACTCCTCTATAAAAGCAGGTTAACAAATTAAGTCTGATATTAAAGAGTGATTCATAATCTATGTATGCCATCCATATTTTTGGACCGTAATAGAAAGACGTTTGAAATTTACACAGAGTGTGTACGGGTACATCTATGCAAAACTTAAAAATAAAATCTAAAGCCTGGTCCATGACAGAGAGGCTCTTGAAATTTACATAAACTGTATATTACTTTGTCCGATATAACGAAAAGTATAAAAAATTAAAGAGCGTCCACATATAGGACCTGATTTTGAGGTCGGATTATTTATTTCGAAAAAATAATTAGACAAACTATAAGTTGTGGAATGTCGTAATCTATAAAACTTTGGGTGAATTTTTGAACTTAAAAGTTTTTTCTAAAAATTTTTGTGGTTCCAAAGGATAAAATCGTCCTTTTCGCTATGTCTATGTCTATGTTCTATAAATTTGTATTGCTCTGTTCGTTAAAACCAGAAACAGTAAAAATTACACCATAAGCAAGTATCAAATAAATTAGTCAAGTGCGAGTTAGACTCACACAAGTAGGGTTCCGTACTATGTTCAGTATAATTTAAAAATTCCAGTTGTTTATTTCTTTATGTCTTATGGGACACCCTTAAATTTTAAAATTAAAGTAATATTCGCGAAAATTGCATCATAATTAGAACACCCTTTAAATTTTAATATGTAATTGATTTTATAGCGGCCATGGTAATACACTTTCTATTAAAATATCAGGAGCCTACCTATTGCGGTTAAAAAAATAAGGTAATATTCGTGAAAAACACGTTACTAATGGACACACTTCAATTTTAAGCATTTGTTATAGCGGCCGAAGTAACACATCTACTGTAAACATTTCAAGAGGGTATCTATTACGGTTTATAAAATCTTGTCACTCTCGGAACACCCTTTAATTTTATTACTCATTATAGTGGCCATGACAACTTCCTTTCTATAAATATACTAAAAGTCTACTTATTGCGATTAAAAAATAAGTCACTATAAGTGAAAAACATGTCACTGTCGGAACACGCTTTAATTTTTAGTAATTGTCATATTGGCCATGGCAACACATCTTCTGTACAAAATTTCAAGAGTCTACCTGTTACGGTTCAAGAAATAAGGCTTTATACATGCAAATCACGTCACTGGCGGAAAACCCTTTAATTTTTATTATTTGTTATAGTGGACATAGTTATAGACCTCCTGTAAAAATTTCAAGATTCCACCTATTCATTCAAAACTTAGGATATATACATTGGAACACCCTTTAATATTTAAGTTCAATTTTGTATACTTGTTTATAAAACAAACATGGTTTTAATAACAGTCTGCAAATTGTAAGTGGTTCTCTTACAGCTCAAAACAAAAAAGACATAATCGTAAATAACACGTCACTTTTGGAACACCCTACGTTTTAGTATTTTTTGCTATTGTGGCCGCAGTAATACACTTGTGGTAAAATTTTCAAGAGTCTACCTATTATGGTTCAAAACTTAGGCCTTACACATACAAAGCACACCACTATCGGAACACCCTTTAATTTTTAGGTTTATTTTTTTAGACTTGTTTATAAAGCGAACATATTTGTAAATAACACCTCTCTATCGGAACACCCTATAAGTTTTAATATTTTTTGCTATAGCGGCCATAGTTATACACCTTTGGTAAAATTTTCAAGAGTCTACCTATTATGGTGTTCCACTATCGGAACACCCTTTAATTTTTAGGTTTATTTTTTTCAGACTTGTTTATATAGCGAACTAATTTTAATTTAGTGCTTGCAGATTTTTAGTGAATTCCTCCTACATTTCAAGAAATACGCACATATTCGTGAATAACACCTCTCTATCGGAACACCCTATAAGTTTTAGTATTTGCTAGTATAGCGGTCACAGTTATATACTTTCTTACGGTTCAAATCTTAGGCCTTATACATGCAAATCACACTACTATCGGAACACCCTTTAATTTTTAGGTTTATTTTTTTATACTTGTTTATATGGCGAACTAAGTTTTAATTACTGCTTACATATTTTTAGTGTATGCCTCCTACAGCTCAAGAAATAAACACATATTTGTGAATAACACCTCTCTATCGGAACACCCTATAAATTTTATTATTTGTTGCTATAGCGGCAACAACTATACATCATCTGTGAAAATTTCAAGAGTCTAGCTATTACGGTTCCAGAGATAAAAGGCGCTGACAGACGGACAGACGGACAGACATTGTAGCGAAAACAATAGGGTTTCGTTTTCACACTTTGTGTACGGAACCCTAAAAACAGAGAATTGTGCAGCCATAACTGATTGCTGCGAAGGTGATGGATGAGCTGCGGCTAGAAGATTTCAAGGCGTTTAAAAACTTCTGCAAAATATCGTTTAAAGGTTAAAGATTTTAATTTTATACCATACTGGAACAACATAAAAACATATGTCAGATACTTTGCCACGTGAACACAGAAGTTGCTTTAAATAAAAAATGTCATATAAACTGCACACAAACAGATATGCTATTGCTTAAAGGTGTTCACACGACGTGTACAAATTCTATATGTGAAAAAATTACATTCCACACAGCATTAACATTTATTTATGATTGCATGCAGTTTAAGCGCAACCGGTTTTTAATGGGGTTATCAAAAGAAAATCTGATAACTAGGTCCACCACAGAGGTTCGTCATCTGTCATCTGAGTTCTTCAAAATTCCATATTAACATTGATACTAGCGAGCTAATTGAGTTGCAAAAAATATTGTTAAAATTAAAAATGGAATGGAAAAATAAATGAATGTTAAGGGAGGCAATAAACGTCTTTAAACTGTTTTTAAACATAACATCCCCTTGCGTCATCTTCTAATCGCTAAGTACGTAGTTCTTTATCTCCGTTTAAACGAATTGCGTAAATTAAAACAAATATTAAAATTAAAAAACAAACATACATTTCGCATATAAAAGGCTGCTGTGTGTAATGATTTTCATGCTTTGCTAGTGGTTAGCAAGTAAAAGTCACAGCGAGTTTAATCAAATTTTAAAAACTTGTAAAGAATTTAAATAAAAAAAATATTCCACTAAAAATTCTAGTTTTTAATTGAAATAATAGAAAATTTTCAACAGTAACAAATATGGCTTCTTGGGCAATCACAAGTAAGTTTCATTTGAATTATTTTTTTGTTTATTTTCTTTGTTTATTACAACTTTTCAAAAAAATAAGTAAATAACTCATTTTATAATTAGTTTGAAATTTAGTCTAAATTCGTTTCTAAATTACCTCAAAAACTGTCCTACAATACTAAAGGCTTTTTTACGGTCGAATACTCCATTAACATCTTCAGCACAAGTTGTTTTGTTCGCTAGTATTATTTTAACACTAAGGCGACAAAGATTAACGGAGGAAAATTTTGGAAAAAGCTGTTGTTCAAAGCAAATAAGAATATTTTATTAATAAATAATACTATTGCTATAACTTTGCAAATAATACATGGAAATGTTTAATATTTATTTTCATGTTATTCAAAGTTATGTGATTTTTTTAGTTTTTCCTTACTTTCGTGATATTATTAGTTTTACTGTGTTTTTGTTTTTGTATATAACTATATTTTTTATAGTTTATATGTAATAGAACATTTTTGTAATTAAATATTTTTTGACAATAATTACAAAAAAAGTATTCATTACTTAAAATTTTCAATTACTTGTAATTAGTAATTGAATTTTTTCAATTACAATTACTTGTAATTAGTAATTGGAAATTTTCAATTACAATTACATGTAATTAGTAATTGCATGTGTAATTAATTACAAAATGTAATTGATATCCCCCAAGTCTGTAAAATAGTAACTCATTTCCGTCTGCCCTGTCTGTCTGCTTTTCATTTGTGTACGCTTCACGTAAAAACTACTGGATGGATTTTAACAAAATTTTGTGAGAAGACCTAAGTATCCAAAAATATCTTATGTCCAAGAGAAAGTGGAGAAAAAGCATTGAAAGTAGGCAGTTGAACTAACCGGATACGCATACTTTATTTTTATAAAGTAAAAAATACATAAACAGATATGCAGCATAGTTAGTTTAAGGTGGCACGAAAAACGTAAGGGTCTTTAGTGTGGATTGCTTTCAAAGCAAAATCGAACAAAATATTCAAAGACGCTGACGAAGTGGCAGCCACAGCTAGTTTCTAATAAAACTTTAATACCATATACCAAGAGAACTTAAGTTAAATCTAGAGCAATTTAGTGATATTTCGTCTCATGTCTTGTGTTATAAAGGATTCTTATATAACTCTCTGTACGCTTTATTTGTCTCAAACGCTTCTCAGCGCTAAGGACATCTACAAAAAAAATTGTGGAGCCAAAACTGAGCAACAAATAAAATATTTATTTATTGATTTAAAAATATAATTTACAAAGTTAAATGATAAAGTGGTTAAGTAAAGAAATTAAATAAAATGGAAGTTGCTAGACATCATTTAATTTTTACAATACAGCCATTTCTTGCTTGTACACATATTTTCAAAAAGAAATTTTTTATGGTAATCTAATGCATCTTATCACATCTTATTAATAAAAAAGTTAATTTATGTTATACTTCTTTTTAATGTTTTAATTAATTTAATTAATAAATTTAATTTAATTTTTTAATTTAAGTTTTATTTTTGACGACAATCCTTTTGGTACAATACAATTCTATAAAAGCAACACGATTTAAAGAATTCGACTCATCAAAAATAAATTTATTTGCAACGGATTTACTTCCTTTAGTTGCTGGTAACAAGTCAACAGCAAATGTAGTCTATTCACCAGCCTCCATTTATACTAGTTTGGCTCTGACTTATTTGGGTGCCAAAGGTCGCACAGCCGATGAAATAAGCACAGTTTTGAAGCTGGACGAAAACGACAAGATCAATTTTGCTACGATATTTGGTCGCTTTTTAAGAACCAATTTTAAAAAAAATACTCCGAGAACGGGTGCGCCACAACTAACAATGTCCAACCGTTTTTACGTTAGCAATAAAATCAAAATTTTAGAGAAATTTAATGAAATTGCCCAAGAGAACTTTGATTCCACAGCGGAAAATATTGATTTTAGCCAGGCTTTAACGGCTGTGGAGAAAATTAATAAATGGGTGGAGCACCAAACGAAGAATAAAATTAAAAATCTTATAAAACCTGATGAAGTAAACTTTTATACCCGTGCTATTTTGGTAAATACCATTTATTTTAAGGCCAGTTGGATGCAGCCTTTTCTTGTGGCTGCTACTCGTAAAAATAAATTCCATATAAATCGCAGTGAGTCAGTGGAAGTCGATACCATGTGCACAACTGATTATAATGGTTATGCCGAATTGCCCGACCTAGAAGCTGAAGCTTTAGATCTGGCTTACCAAAAATCAGATATTTCTATGTTGATTATAATTCCAAAAGATATTGAGGGTTTGAACAAATTGGAAGAACGACTTAAAGGAATTGATTTAAATGAAATTGCTTCCAAGATAAGACAGCAAGAGTTAAAAGTATTCTTGCCGAAATTTCGCATAGAATTTGATATTGACTTGCAGGAACCTCTAAAGAAACTTGGCTGTTTTACAATGTTTTCCGAAGAAGCAAATTTCATGGGCATGTTTAAAACAAACATTTCTCACGCAATTTCGGATATCAAACAGAAAGTATTTTTAGAATGCAATGAATACGGTTCAGAGGCAACTTCTGCCACCTGTAAGTTTAAAATTCATTATAATTCATTAATTGCAGTCTTACTTTTAATTATATTCTAATTTAGATACCAATATTGAGGAGGAATTGGCCTATAGCTATATTAAAGTTGTTCGTGTCGATCGTCCATTTTTCTTTGCCATACGCAGCAGTAATGGGGTATTCTTTGCCGGACATGTTGCAAGGCCCTAATGATTTTATGCTTCACCCACAGATATATATTCATATGTATGTATGTATGTATGTATGTATGTATGTATGTATGTATGTATGTATGTATGTATGTATGTATGTATGTATGTATGTATGTATGTATGTATGTATGTATGTATGTATGTATGTATGTATGTATGTATGTATGTATGTATGTATGTATGTATGTATGTATGTATATATTCAATTAAATAATTATTAATAAAAACTTTAAAATTACTGCAAATAAATGAAATGAGATTTTTACTATTTATTTATTTACCGATAATATTTACATTTCATTCTTTTATAATTTTCTTATATAGAAGTGTTTGTAATATAATATTTTCTAATTTATAGTTTTTTTGTCAGATTTATCTCATTTAAAATAATAATGTGGTTCGAGTAGGGTTAATGGCTATATATAAAGGTAGGATTTCGAAGGAGAAGAAAGCATTAAATCAAAAGCTCCATTACTCGTTGGTTCCTTTAAACAAAAAAAAAAAAAAAAAAACTTCATTCACTACTACCAAAGTGGTAAAATGAATCAGTTTGAATGAGCTTTTTTTTATTCCTCAAAATTCCCTTAAATATAAAATACCATCACTGGAGATGGGTATGTAGTGGGTATTCGCAATTTACGTTAACTTTAACTAGTTTTAATATTTCTCATTAACGCTTATCATGTATGTTTTAATATCACTACATGATATTTTGTGGATATTCTGAGAGTAAGAGTCAAGTATTTTAAAAGCTCTAAGCTAAGCTCTATTATAAAGAAAAGGGAAAGAAAGAAGTGAAGTATGTAAAATCATTCTAGAGGTTCACTGAATAATGTGAAGAAAGAGCAAAAAGCTAGAATCAAAGAAATAATATCATAGGTATAATATGAATTAAAATAGAGTAAGGTTTTTTTTCCATTTTGATCTGCAGAGATGATAAGTTGAAATAATAATTGACGACTTTATTATTACAGTAGCTTAATTAAAACGTGGTTGATTGTAAATTTTAATTAAATATATAGTTAAAATAAATTTTTTTTTATATCATTTAAAACAAAAGAAAGAAAAATTAAACTCTTGCTTATCGAAGCCAATTTTAATCACAATCTCAAAGGAAACAGTAAGCCTCTACAAAAATTGGATCTTGGTCTGCAATTAAGTTACACGTGTTTTTGGGTCAGATGTGGTACGTGACTTGGAAACCACAATTCTTATTTAATAACTTGCTGTGTGCTACATCTCTGGTACATCTGGTTAGCCAAAGTCGAGTTTTCCTCCATGGAAAGACAACAGCATCGGATGTTCTAATTTAATAGTCAACACTAAGGAAATAATGGACGGAAATGCATTTTGCCGCAATAACAATTAAGACAGTTAAACACAGTATTTATCCTAAAATTACTATTTTTTTTCTCACCTTGTAATAACTTGCAAAAATTAGCTAACTATTTTCAAACTACCTAACATTTAATTCTACCCTAAATTATGAAAGGTTTCTCTTACATAATTGTGAAGGTTTAACACGAAATATCTACTAAAGATACAAAACCAAAGTTATACTACTAAAGACTGCATATTTTATTTCATTATCAGTAGAAAAAGTAAAAAAAAAATAAAATCGATTAACTTGCTTCTTTAAAAATAACTACATATTTTAAATATTGTACAAAAGAAAAAAAAACAAAAAACAAAATCGTAGAAAGAACAACTTCCCCTAACTTAATCCGTTGTCTGCTAACCCTAACTTAAACCAAACATTTACACTTAAAACAACATCTCTAACTCGCTCAGCAATTGTCACCAGCCGATATGCAGAAGGCCTTCATGCAGCGTTGGACAAAATGCTGGTCAGTTTTTTTTTGTTAAAATTTTTCTTTTCAATTTTGTGCAGACAATTAGAGAGACAATTAAAAAGAGAATTCATAAACACAATCATAGAATTGATTTTGTTTATTTTTTTATTAAATACCAAAATAATTTGAAGTAAAAGATTCAGTTTTGTTAAAAAGAAATAGATATATATATTAAGAACGTCCTCAAGTAGTAATTTATTTGAAAACGAATTAATGCAGGCCGTTGTTGATAAAAAATCCAATTTCCATATATACCAATTTGGCTTTCACTTATATGGGTGCCAACGGTCACACAGCTGATGAATTACGCAGAGTCTTGAAAGCAAATTGGATAAGCAAAAAAGATTTTGGTTTGAAATATGGCAAAAGTTCTGTCTTATAAATCAAAATAATACCACTATCGGAACAACCTTTAATTTTTAGGTTTATTTTTTAGACTTGTATATAAGGCGAACTACGTTTTTATTACAGTTTGAAAATTTTTAGTGTATGCCTAATACAGTTCAAGAAATAAACACATATTCGTGAATAACACCTCTCTATCGGAACACCCTATAAGTATTAATTTGTTGTTATAGCGGCCATCGCTATACACCTTCTGTGAAAATTTCAAGAGTCTACCTATTATGGTTCAAAACTTATGCCTTATACATGCATTTCACACCACTATCGGAACACCCTTTAATTTTTAGTTTTATTTTTTATACTTGTTTATATAGTGAACTAAGTTTTAATAACTGTTTGTAAATTTCTAGTGTATCCCTCCTACAGTTCAAGAAATAAACACATTTTGGTAAATAACACCTCTCTATTGGAACACCCTATAAGTTTTAGTATTTTTTGCTATAGCGGCAACAGCTATACAACATCTGTGAAAATTTGAAGAGTCTACCTATTACGGTTCCAGAGATAAAAGGCGCTGACAGACGGACAGTAGGGTTTCGTTTTTATACTTTGTGTATGGAACCCTAAAAATGATTAACCTTCCTGACTATCTTCATTTTTGTGCGACACATTCTTATTTCTCGGTCTCTCAGACCGATTTAAAGTATTTCTCGGTATCTCAAAACTATTCTAAAGTTTTTAAAACCTGTGCAGTGGTCATATTTAACAAACTAATCTGAAATAACTGAAGTAAGAAAAAAAACAAAATTAAGTTTTTTTAGCTCACAGCATCAATTTATATTTCATCACAATAATTTGGCATTTTTGATCATAGACCTCATATAAAATTAAAAAAAATTCATTCACAAAACACAAGATTTATAAAATGTTATTTTTCTATTAATATATGTATGTTTTAGAAGTAATCAAAAAAATAAAGTGAATTCAAGAAAAAACAGGAACACTAAAAAAATTAATTTTAAAATGCTTAAAATAAATGCTTAAAATATATGAGGTTAGTCTTTGTAAATTTCAATCAGTCGTTAGAGCTTGTGGCTCTATTCAGCATCCTGTAAATCTTCAACATCACTTTCCTCTGAGTCTTCTTGTTCAGTATCAGTGTTTGCTTCATACATATCAATATTATCTTCGTATTCAGTACCACTTTTCACATCAGAATCTAGATCTGAGACGATTTCATTCAGAATAGCTCTTACGCGCTCAATATCTGCCATATCTAACGAAAATCTCACGATAATTAACTTTGAACATAATTCTTTTATTAAATCATATAAACTGATCTTTTGGTCTCCATCCACCAAATACCCTAAGCGTGGCGACCACAAACATATTATACAGCCTCATATACCAAAAATTAGATTTTTTAAAGCCTTGTGTATTGAAATTACGGTTTATTAAAAAAAACCCTCAAATTACGCGTGCTTGGAGTAAATATTATAAATGGCCGACTGGCCATAAAATTCAATTAAACATTGAATTTGTCACTTTAAGTTTAATTTACACGCAAAAAAGAAAGAAAATGTCTCAAGTTTTATATTAATCCTAGTTATTTCAAGTTAAAGCCTTGAAAATTCTCTATACGATGTAGAATTTTGTTGTCTGTGGAGCTGCGTACTTAAACTTCTAAATACATTTCTTAATTTTAATTTTTGGCCTAACGTTCGGCTAGATTTGTAAAATATCCCTCTGTACGATCGAAGCGCAATCAGTTTTAAACAGAGTTGTCGAAAGAATATGTGAAAAGCATGCCTATAATTAACATCGACACTAACCAGCTAAGTCATATTCACGAAAATTGCATCATTATTGGAACACCCTTTAAATTTTAGTAATTGTTGTTATGGCGGCCATGGTAATAAACTTTCGATAAAAATATCCGTTGCGGTTTAAAAAATAAGGTAATATACGTGAAAAACATGTCACTAATTTAAATTTTTAGTAATTGTTATAGCGACCGAAGTAGCACACTTACTGTAAACATTTCAAGAGTCTACATATTACGATTTATAAAATAAGGCTATTTAAGTAAAAATCATATAACTACCGGAACACCCTTTAATTTTTACTTTTGTTATAGGGACCATAGTAATACACCTGTAAAAATTTAAAGATTCTACCTATTATCGGTGAAAACTTGGGCTATATACATGCAAATCACGTCACTATCGAACCACCCTTTATTATTTAGGTTTAATTTTGTATACTTGTTTATAAAGCGAACATAGTTTAAATTACTGTCTGCAAATTTTAAGTGTTTGCCTCCTACAGCTCAAGAAATAAAGACATAATTTTAATTAACACGTCACTTTCGGAACATCCTATAAGTTTTAGTGTTTATTGCTATAGCGGCCACAGGTATACACCTTCTCTGAAAATTTCAAGAGTCTACCTATTCTGGTTCAAAACTTAGGCCATATACATGCAAATCACGTCACTATCGGAAAACCCTTTATATTTTAATTTGAATTTTTTATAGTTGTTTATATAGCGAACTAAGTTTTAATTATTGTT
Source organism: Phasia obesa (assembly GCA_949628195.1). Lineage (NCBI taxonomy): Eukaryota > Metazoa > Arthropoda > Insecta > Diptera > Tachinidae > Phasia > Phasia obesa. Next base: position 114,593,981 of record OX451219.1, on the reverse strand, counting down.
TGTAAATTTCAAGTGTATGCCTCCTACAGTTTAAGAAATAAAAACATATATTTGAATAACACGTCTCTGCCGGAACACCCTATAATTTTTAGTATTTGTTGCTATAGCGGAAAAAGTTATACATTTTCTCTAAAAATTTCAAGCCTCTACCTATTATGGTTTAAGCGATAAAAGGCGCTGACAGACGGACAGACGGACAGACATTGTAGCGAAAACAGTAGGGTTTCGTCTTTACCCTTTGGGTACGGAACCCTAAAAATGGAATGAATGCTGAAGGGCACAATAAATGTGTTTTTAAACATAACATCCCCTTTCTTCTAAACGCTAAAGGCCGGAATTCACTATCCTACACAATCGTACGAATCAATCACAAAAAAATCTGACAAAATTATGTCCTACTCAAAAAATCGCTTCAAAATGGCGATATAGATGCCACACTATCATACAAAATAAGATTTTACAACTCTGATCGCATGGAAAATACTATTTTATGAATTTTTGCAAAAGATTATAAAATCGTACAGATCTCACAAAAAGTCTGTCACACACATACACTTTTAATCCACACTAGTTATCATACTTTTTGAGCACACATGCAATTTTTGACAAATCGTACGACTGAGTACGATAGAGAATCATGCCCTTAAATAACTACGTACTATTTATTTACATTTAAACGAATTGCGTAGATTAAAAGAAATATTAAAAATAAAAAAATTATTTCATCTTTTCGCATATAAAAGGCTGCTGTGTAAAATAATTTTCATGCTTCGCTAGTGGTTGGTAAACAAAACTAATCGGTGTTAGTTCAAATTTTAAAAACTTGGAAACATTTTAAATTAAAAAAAACTATTCTACTAAATTTTCTAGTTTTTAATAGTTTCTGTTTTTGGCGTTGATAAGTGCGGACGCGATTTTTTTTTAGCTCGCATTAACAAAAAACAAAACATACATTGTGTGAATAATTTTAAACAAAAACAAACCTGTTTTAATACAACAACAAAGTTGTCTGTAATTTTTTTTTTCTTTCTTTCTCTTTATTTTTTACAACGGCATATTGAATTGCTACTTTAAAAATAAAACAAAAACAATAAGGGCTAATTAGCCTCTTTAATTTAAGCAAAAAAAATGTAGACAATATTATATTAAATAAAGACAAAAAAACTGAAAATAATTTGAGTGTAAATTCTACTCCTGTTATACGTGCTCAATCTTGTTCGTCGCTTTTGCAAATCGATGACAATAATATAACTACAAACAAGTCGCCTTCTGAACACAGTGTTACCAACAGTAATATGGATAGTGTTAAACCCAAGACGCAAGTGGGAATGGACAGATACATTACGGTATTAAAAAGAGGTCGAAGCCCTAAATCTTCGCAGCTTGCACCAATGTCTAAGGTACATAAAGACAAGGGCTCTAATGGAATAAATTCCCATAATCGTTTTGCTATCTTAGATAGTGAAACAAGTGAACATAAAACGGCAATTAAGTCGTTCAAACCACCTCCAGTTTATTTAAGGGAGAAAAATTCAAACGACTTAATAAAAAAGTTAATTACAATTATTGGCGAGAACTCATTTTATGTAATTCCCATCAAGCGTGGTAACATTGATGAGACAAAAATTCAATTTATTGATGAAAGCAGTTATCGTAAAGCAGTAAACGAGTTCGAAAACTGCAAAAAGAACTTTTATACCTATCAGCTGAAGAGTAGTAAAGGTCTACAGGTAGTCATTAAAGGTGTAGATTCATACGTTGATCCAGCTGAAATAAGAGCCGGACTCCAAAAAGCGGGTTTTAAAATAAAAAGTGTAGATAATCTCCGTAATCGGGAACGTGTCCCCCAACCACTATTTCGCGTTGAACTGGAACCTGGAGATATTAGATTGAAGAAAAACGAAACGCACCCCATTTACAATCTGAAATACCTGTTACACCGTAAAATAACTGTAGAGGAGCCGCATAAGCGTCCAGGACCTGTCCAGTGTCTAAATTGTCAAGAATATGGTCATACCAGGGCTTACTGTAAGTTGCCTCCGGTTTGCGTTGAATGTGGCGAGCTACATTGTTCCGCCCAATGCGACAAAGCAAGGGATGACTCGAAAGTTAAAAAATGCAGCAATTGCGGTGGAAACCACACTGCTAACTACAGAGGCTGTCCAGTTTTTTCCATGGTAAGGAAAACCACTCAAAAATCAAATACTCCTGCTAAGCACCCACAATATCGAGCAAATGCTCATTATCCTCAGTTAGCCCAACCAACAACACAACATGTTTCATACGCAGATATGGTAAAAACCAATCATACTGCAGTACATAAAGCGGCACCGGCAACTAATTCTACTCCTAATTTGCAATCGCATCCTAAAGAACAAACACCATCTGGTAATTTCAATCGTCGCGAAGCAAGCATCGAGACATTAGTGCAGTCGATAAACAGTTTTATGAGCTCTATGAGCAGCATGATGCAAGAAATGGTACGCATACAATCTACTATGTTGCAGGCGTTACTTAACAAACCATGAACTGTTTAAAAATATGTTTCTGGAACGCAAACGGCTTACGCCAACACAAAAATCAACTCGAGTACTTCTTGAAGAACCAACAAATTGATGTCATGATGGTTTCAGAGACTCATTTAACAACAAATAGCTTTTTTAAAATCAATGGCTATATATTATATGACACTAAAGACCCCCGTGGCAGAGCATGTGGTGGTTCAGCAATACTAATAAGGGCTCGAATTAAACATCATTTACTGTGTGATTTTTGTGAGGACTACCTTCAAGCAACAAACATCTGTATTGAAGAATATCATCAAAACTTTGTTATTTCTTCGATTTATTCACCTCCTAGATTTCAAATATCAGAGAGTCAATATATCAACTTTTTCAAATCACTAGGTCCCTGTTTCATAGCATCAGGCGACTACAACGCTAAACATACGTTTTGGGGATCACGCCTAATAACTCCAAAAGGTCGTGTTTTATTTGACACTATTTCAAAAATGCGTCTGAATGTGATATCAAGCGGACAACCCACCTATTGGCCTAATGATCGACAAAAAATACCTGATGTTATTGATTTTGGCGTGACTAAAGGTATTTCGAGAGAAATGATTAAGGTTGAAGAGTCACTCGAATTATCCTCAGATCATTCACCCACTATTGTCTATATATGGAATCAGCAAAATATCGTGTCGCCAACAACTTGCACAAGCATTAATTGGTTGAAATATAGAAAGTATCTCAGTACTCATTGTTCGGAAAACATACCGCTAAGAACAACAGAAGATGTGGACCAGAGTCTAATTTATTTTGATCACAACCTTAAATCAGCTGCCCAACATGCGACAGAAACCAGACAACCAGCTAAATACAATCAAATTTATTTTGTAGATGTCGAGCGGCTCTTGGCTGAAAAAAGGAAAATTAGAAGAGAGTGGCAAGCACACAGATCTCCTCAACTCAAATCTAGACTTAAAGATTGCACGAAACGGCTAAGACAACTGCTAGAATCTCGAAGAGTAGCATCTCTGAAAAATTACTTGGAAGACCTCGACGCAACTGCACAATCAGATTATTCGTTATGGCGTGCTTGTAGGAACCTTAAAAGACCGGTCGTACGTAAGCCTCCCTTGCGAACTTCTTGTGGAAACTGGGCAAGGAATGATTCCGAAAAAGGCAATTTGTTTGTTGGACATTTGAAGAAGGTTTTCACCCCAAATGTATGTACTGATATAGCTGAGTTGCCATCAGTAGAGACTAGTGCCGTAGTACCCCTAAGATTTGAATTTAGCGATATTGAAAGGGCAATAGCAGATTTAAACACCAAAAAAGCCCCTGGCGTTGATAAAACAAGTAACAAGATGTTAGTTGAATTGCCCCGTATAGGTCGCAGAATTATTCTGTTTGTTTTTAATGCCATCTTACGTCTTGAGTACTTTCCCACAGACTGGAAGGTCTCTTTGATAACTATGATTCCTAAACCAGGAAAAGACCACACAAAAGTAGAATCATACAGACCTATAAGCCTTTTATCTAACGTGTCAAAGTTATTTGAGAGAATATTAATAACTAAGGTGAATCCAATTCTTAGCGCGAAAGGATGCATTCCGAACCATCAATTCGGCTTCAGAAAACAACATAGTACGATCCAACAAACACACAGATTAGTAAATGTAATTAAAACGACCTTTGAAGAAAAAAAATACTGTTCTGCGCTCTTTATTGACGTTTCTCAAGCATTCGATAAGGTTTGGCACGAAGGCCTAATATTTAAGCTAAAGCTGAACTTGCCCGAAAACTTGTATAAGCTCTTAAAAGATTATTTAACGAATCGCAAGTTTTTATTAAAAGAAGGTGACTTTTTAAGCTCGCCACAGCTCATTGAAGCCGGAGTTCCCCAAGGTAGTATTTTGGGACCAATTTTATATTTACTGTACACATCGGATATGCCAATTAGCACCCTAGTCCACACATCAACTTTTGCAGATGACACAGCTTTTTTAAGTATTCATGAAAGTGCCCAAGAAGCATCACAACTTTTACAAGACCACATACTCAAATTGGAAAAATGGCTAGAAAAATGGAGAATAAAAGTGAATGAACAAAAATGCACTCACATAACTTTCACACTGCGCAGGGACTCATGCCCTCCTATTCGCATAAATAACCAAATGATACCACAGTTTTCAGACGTTAAATACCTGGGTATACATCTTGACCGTCGCCTTACTTGGAAAAGCCACATTGACTTCAAGTTAACACAAATGAAACTAAAAGCAGTACAACTAAATTGGCTTATTGGCAGAAACTCCACCCTGAGCTTAGATTGTAAACTTCTACTGTACAAGTCGGTCCTCAAACCAATTTGGTGTTATGGGATTCAGTTATGGGGCACTGCCTCAGCTAGCAATGTAGAAAAAATTCAAAGGCGCCAAAATAAGATTTTACGTATTATTACATCTGCTCCCTGGTATATAAAAAATTCGAACATCCACAAAGACCTAAACATGCCATCAGTTAAATCAGAAATAGCGGAACATGCAGTCACATATCTAAAGAGGCTTGAATCTCATCCAAACCCTTTGGCGCGTAACATGCTGAATTAACCTGGTTACATTCGACTAAAAAGAAGAGATACTGCTTTTCTTGGCCGTACATTAGAGGGATGACCCGCAAATGATTTCAAAATCCGTGTCTAGCACTGGCTGGACTTAAAAAGAATATTTTATTTTAGACTTAAGATACGAGTAATTATTGTTAGTTCAAAAATTATTGAAGATACAATAAATAAATTATGAAAAAAAAAAAAAAAAAAAAACAAATATGGCTTATTGGACAATCACAAGTAAGTTTCATTTGAATTATTTTTTTTTTTGTTTTATTATTTATTACAACTTTTTAAAGAAATAAGTGAATAACTTATTTTATATAAGACCGGACGGTTTTGTTGGTTGCATACCATTAGTCAAAAAAATAAAATTCACAGGACCCACAGTGCCGATTCTAAGTTGTCATTTAATGTTTTAATTTTTTTTTTTTTTTGGATTCTGACCAAAAAAATTGGTAAATGCCAAAGGTACAAAACCAACCTTCCTCCAAAATCTGCAGCGCGGTCTATACCTTTGTATAGGAAGTAAGACTCCAAATTCAGCTGGGTAAAATTAATAAGAGTTTAATGGTGCTCCTCCAGTGAAAAAACTTGAATTAAATGGTTCTCCTCCAGTGAAAAAAAGTGAGTTTGATGATTCTCCTCCAGTGAATAATTAAGTTTTAAAAATAGTGATCCTCCAATGTCCGACTTATGAAATTAAAATTCATAGTTTATACACTATAACCAAAATGATTACACGAGGCTGATTAAAGCAACCACCAATACAGTAGAACAGTACAGCTATTTGAGGAAGCCAATCAGCCAGTGTGAGTGAGACGTAAACCATTCGAAGGCCGAGCAAGAAAGACGGCCGGATTGACCTTAAGCGATAATGACAATGACGCGCGCACGTGTTTCCCAACCCAAAACTACTTTTCGACTCGTTAATGTTTTTATTAATTTAGCAAAATGGCATCTGTTATTCTGCTAATCCATCGCTCGTTGTGTAAGGTTTGTTGATGTTAAAGAAGAAATAAAAATAAAAATCATACTTGGTTTTAACCAAAAGTGTTTATTATATTACTCTGCTAAACAATTGTTTTAATTGCTAAAGCAACTAATTTATTTTATCGTTTTTTCTTTTCATTATAGCTCTATTTTTGGTGACACTCTTTTCATTACGTTACAGCTCTCTTACGGCACAATCAGTTGATTATTCAGTGTCCTCAAGTAGTAATTTATTTGCAAACGAATTAATGCAGACTATTGTTGATAAAAAATCAACAGAAAATATAGTCTATTCTCCAATTTCCATATATAGCAATTTGGCTTTCACTTATATGGGTGCCAAAGGTAACACAGCTGATGAATTAGGTAGAGTCTTAGAAGCAAGTCAGGTAAACAAAACAGATTTTGGTACGAAATATGGAAGTTTTTTGAGAAGCCTATTAAACAAAACGGAGGATAATGCGCCACAACTCACAATGGTCAACCGGATATACGTTGATAATAAAATTAAAGTTACAAATCAATTTAAACTATTTGCGAAAAACGTAGATTTTAGCAAATCCTTAACAGCTGTAGAACAGATTAACAAATGGGTGGAAGAACAAACGGAAAATAAAATAGGAAATCTGATAAAACCGAATTCGATAAATAAATATACCGCTGCTATTTCAATTAATGCCATTTATTTCAAGGGTGAATGGTTGAAGGCCTTTGAAAAACGCTTCACTCATAGAAATTATTTTTATATGAGCCCCAGTCAGAAGGTAAAATTGGATAATATGTTTACAATAATTACATTTAGATATGCTAATTTGCCGGACATAAATGCCGAAGCTTTGGAAATGCCTTACGCAAACTCAGACATTTCTATGTTGATTATATTGCCTAATATGAATGGAGATGGTATGCAGAAATTAGAAGAGAATCTCAAGGGAAATAATTTAAATGAAATTGCTTGCAATATGTCTGACAAACTTTTAAGTGTGTACATACCCAAATTTCGCATAGAATATGAAATTGATCTGAAGGAACCTTTAAAGAAAATGGGTATTTCCGTAATGTTTGACGAAGCTGCCGATTTAAGGGGCATGTTTAAAGCCAATTAGGCTTTTAAAATTTCGGACATCAAACACAAAGCCTTTATAGAATGCGATGAGACCAGTACAGAGGTAGCCGCTGCCACCTGTAAGTTTTAAAATGTTTAAAAATGCGGAATTTAAAATCAAATTCTTATTCTTTTTAACCGACTTCAAAAAAAGAAGGAGGTTATCAATTAGTCTGTGTGTTGCTTTTTTTTTTTTTTTTTTTTTTTGTATGTTTGTGCCTTCATAACTCGATCATTTCTGAACCGATTTTCAAAATTTTTGCACTGTTAGAAAGGTTATGGCTACAGATTGGTCCCATTTTAAAAGAAGTTCAAAAGTTGAAGAATTAAAGGGTGTCCCCATACAACATACATGTTTTTTACGTGTATTATGAACTTTATAGGTCACCAATTTAAAATTAAAAAAAAGTGCGTATCACTGTAGCTCCCAATAATAAAAAGTAATTAAAAAATAAAATTAAAAATTAAAGGGTGACCCCATAGGTGACTTAATTTCACTTTTATTCTCCTATCTTTTGAACCGTTATAGACAAACACTTGAAAGTTGCACAGAATGTTCGTTGCTATGTCTGTAATAATAAGTATAAATATTTAAATTTATAAATTAAAGGGTGTCCCATTAGTTGATTTAATTTGATATATATATGGCCAAACTTTTGAACCGTTATAGACAGACAGTTGAAATTTACAAAAAACTTGTATTGCTAAGTCCGCTAAAATAACAAGTGTAAAATATGAATTTGGAAATTAAAGGGTGTCCCAAGAGTTAATGTAAAATAATATATATGGCCAAACTTTTCAACTGTTATAGATAGACAGTTGAAATTTACAAAGAACCTATGTTGCTTAGTCTGCTATTACAACAAGTATAAAATTTGGATCTATAAATTAAAGGGTGTCCCCATTATTGATGTAATTTGACCACTATGTCCTCATTTTTCGAACCGTTATAGACAAACACTTGAAAAATAGACAGAATTTTCACTACTATGTCTGGTATAACAAAAAGTATAAATATTTAAAATTGGAAATTAAAGGGTGTCCCAATAGTTGATGTAATTTGATGTATATGGACACAAAGTTAAAATTAAAAAAGAATCTGTATGACAAAGTCCTCCTTAAAAAGTATTTATATTAAAATTTGAATTTAAAGGGTGTCCCAATAGGTGACGTCATTTGATATATATGACCATATCTTTTAAACAGTTATTGATAAACACTTAACAATTAGACAGAATGTCCATTACTATATCTGTTATAATAAGTATAACTTTACACCATGTCAATTATCTTCGTGTTGAATATAATGAATATAAATCCAAAGTGTACAAAATGGTACAAATAAATATAACAATATGCTTACAAAACTTTCAAGCCCATCTATTGCTTGATCTAAGGCAATATTGGTTAAAATAAACACTTCGAAATTCTGAATTCGAAAAATAGATTAAAAAACGATTAAGTGTCATAAGAGATTTTTAAAATAATGTAACTACTTAAAAAAGCAAACAAGAAGCTTCGAAAACATAAGAAATATTTAGATCAGTGGTAAAGTAGATTTGGAGGAGAACCATTAAACTCAAGTTTTTTCACTGGAAGAGCACCATTAAACTCTTATTAATTTTACCTCTCTGAATTTGGAGTCACTTCCTATACGAAGGTATAGGTCGCGCAACAGATTTTGGAGAAAGCTTAGGCAATCATACCCTGGCGCTTTGGTTTCGTACCTTTGCCATTTACCAATTTTTTTGGTCAGAATCCAAAAAAAAAATTATTTAGACGAAAAAACTAAAATGTAGATCTGAAAAGAAAAATATCTGCTCGCATATATGTATATAAACACAAAACTTTGTGACTAAATACAAGACGTGAGTAGCGAAAATTTTGCAACTTTAAGGGCGGTTTTCATAAGCTACCGATAGAAATTTGCTTTATCTATTTTCATTATCTCAACCTCCCTACAAAATAAAATTTTTTAGAGTCTAACTTATGGTCCCCCCACCGAATATATTTTTTTTACGAGAAAAGCAATGGCCACTTTAAAAAAGCAAGAAAGAGTAGGGACTTGGAAAACCAAACAAGAAAAAAATATTCAGCACAAAAAATAAAGTGCCAAAAGAAACCTTTCTGCATATAAGTAACAAATGCGGCAATAATAAGACGAGAACTACCAGCATCTGATGGTTTGTCGGACACCTTTGGCTTAATTTAGTTTTATAATAACTGGAGGTTTAGAATGTGTACAATAATATCTGGGGTGACACCGCTCTAAAACCAATAAAACTTCGATTATAGGGATAATGAGACCTGGTCTAACTGGTTGTCTTTTAGGGTTCCGTACCCAAAGGGTAAAAACGTTACCGCTACAAAGTCTGTCCGTCTGTCAGCGTCTTCGAAGCCACAGTTTTTTGAAGCCACATAGTACATAACCCTACGTGTGTGAGTCTAACTCGCACTTCTCTGATTTATCTATTATAAAGGGTGGTTAAATTTTAAGGGGCCGATGTTGCTTTTGAATAAAACACAAACTATTTAGGAAATTATTGTCATTTCTTTTTATTTTGATAATATTGGTATGGTTCAATTATATATGGAACAAAATACCGGTCAAATGGCCTCCGCGATCTCAGCGGCACTCCTCCATCCAATACTCAAAATTTTCGATGACGCTGAGGTATAATTGAGGTTCTATGCAGTTAATATGCCGAAGTATCTCATCCTTTAGCTCTTGAATTGTTGCTGGCTTATCGACGTACACCTTTTCTTTCAAATAACCCCAAAGAAAGAAGTCCAACGATGGCAAATCACATGATCTCGGCGGCCAATTGACATCGCCACCTCGTGAGATAACACGGCCATTAAATTTGTCGCGCAAGAGAGCCATTGTTTCTGTAGCTGTGTGGAAAATGGCACCGTCCTGCTGAAACTACACATCGTCGATATCTATGTCTTCCAATTATCATCTCACAATAGCGAACACCATTCACAGTAACTGCCTGACCGGCCACATTTTGGAAAAAAATACGGCCAGATGATGCCGCCAGCCCATAAACCGCGCCATAGAGTCTCTCTTTGTGGGTGCATTGGTTTTTCGACAATCACTCTTAGATTATCATCGGAATAAATGCGGCAATTCTACTTATTGACGAATCCACTGAGGTGAAAATGTGCCTCATCACTGAAGATGATTTCTTCGAAAATTGTAAATCTAAGTCTTTATGCATAATATTCATCAACGACGAGCGTGAGAGGTGAAATTGTTGGGTACGACGATGAGTTGAGGTGGACGTCAGCCGCACTATCGCGAACAGCAGCAATATTTTCTGCAGTACGAGCTGTACAGACACGGTTTGCTCGATTTTTCCGATTGTGCGCACATTTGGACGATTAAATTGACCGAAAAAATCACGAAGTGCATGATATGCATTTTGATTTGAATGCCCATTTTCATAATAAGCCTGAATAACGTTAAAGGGTTAGTCTAAAATTAAGAAATGTCAAATTACAGCAGAAAAACTTGACTTTTTGGTGTGGTTCACATTCAATATCGGCCTTTAAAATTTAACGACCCCATACATACGTGAGCTGAAATCTCATCGTACAATTCATAGTACCTGCAAATTCAGATCTCAATGTTTCCTATTCTAAATTGATAGTAAAGAAGACCATAATGTCCTATTAGTCATCCCGTAGGTAGCTTTCAGTCACTTCGATTGGGTAATAGTAGTCTTTTAAGTGTACCGCGATACTAAACGGTCCGCCTGCTCATTACCAACGTGACACTCGAGTACATTTAGAGATGTGGCACAGTCAATGACTATCCCAGATCTTAGTTCAAATGAGGTTAATGCCTTTAACGTAGCTTCTGCGGTCCAACATCAGATATATTTGTATACCCTTTGTCTTACTCCTTAAACGTTCCTTGGCAGCTATGAGGATTACGAAAGATGGTTAGGTACTTGCCCATGAGAATAGCCCGCTTAAAGTTTGGGTCAACAAAACCGCATCCCGTATAACCATTTACCTCCTATTTGGAGCTATCACTAAACCAATAAACTCCCCCTGACATCATTAACCCAAAATGAGTAGAAAATTTAAATTTTATTTTTACGTAATCTTGTTTCTGTCATTTAATTTTAATGAATGATAGATGAATGAATATTGAAGGGTACACGTGAACATAATTCAAATATTTTTTTTATTTACTTTCTAGATAACTAGATAAACCCCAAATATTTTTATTTAAAAACAAACTGCTAGAGTTAGAACCTTTATTTTAAATTCAAAATAAAGTTTTCATATACAAAGGAGAGTCTTGTGTAAAGATTTTTATGCTTTGCTAGCATGAATAGCTAGCAACAGCCACAGCGTCTTTAATTAAAATTTATTAAATAAAAAAAAAAAAAAATAGATAACAAAATTACAAGTAAATTTCATTTGAAATATGTTTTGCTTGTTCTAAACTTTATTACAAATTCCGAAAAATATAAGTGAACATTTCATATGATTTAATACCAGAGGTGTTGGTCATATAGGTCGCGTATTTTTGTAAAAATATAAAATTCATAGTAGCCAACATAAACGGAAAAAAATTAATTTAGTTATTCCACCAAAAATACATAAAACAAGAGTGGCCTACACTCAACTTTACCATACCCAATGAAAACAGTTTTTTATGGATATATTACATAAAGAATAAAAGTTCAAATGATATTCGAATCGAAAAATTAATTATTTTCAGTTTGTGGTGTTAAGTAAACTCCCCTTGTCCCTTCCCGATTATACCCAAATCTTATACAGCTCTTCATCTCCATATACCAAAGGCACATACTAAATTTCATTTTGATATGTCAAACGGTATGACCTGTACAAACTCCACAAAAATAGTGGCATACTCACCCACCCACCCACAGACATCATCTCGAAAATAGCCAAAATGGGTTCAGAAGATCTTAAAACGAGTAAATCCGCCGAAATCCCGATCTCGATTTTTTTTAATGATTCCTGGTATAGTAAAAAAAGTAATCATACTTAGCTTTAATATTTATAAGATGTACAAAATATTACTCCGCAATAACGTCATAATTTGAATTTGTTTTACTTGATGAATCAACTAATTTATTTTATTGTTTTTTCGTTTTCTTTTTTTTTTTTTTGTTGCACTCTATTTGTTCCATTCTATTGATAAAAAATCAACCAATCCATATACAGCAGTTTGGCTCTCGCATATATGGGTGCCGAAGATCAAACGTCCAGTGAAATACGCACAGTCTTGAAACTGAAGCAAGTAGAAAAAATTAGTCATGTGCGAGTTAGACTCACACACGTAGGGTTCCGTACTATGTTTAGTACAACTTTAAAAATTTAAATTGTTAATTTTTTCAATTTTAAAATTAAAGTCATAATTATATCACTTTTGGAACACCCTTTAAATTTTAGCAATTTTTGTTATAGCGGCCATGGTAATACACCATCTATAAAAATATACAAGCGCCTACCTATTGCGGTTAAAAAAAATAAGGTAATATACGTGAAAAACATGTCACTGATGGAACACCCTTTAGATATTAGTAATTGTTACATCGGCCGAAGTACAACATCTACTGTAAACATTTAAAGAGTCTACCTATTATGGTTCAAAAAATAAAGCTATTTACGTACAAAGCATTTCTCTGTCGTAACACCCTTTAATTTTACTATTTGTTATAGTGGCAATAGTAATACACCTTCTGTAAAAACTTCAAGAGTCTACTGTTATCGTTCAAAACTTAGGCCATATACATACATGCAAATCACGTCACTATCGGATTAATTTAATTTTTAGGTTTAATATTGTATACTTGCTTATAACGCGATAATAGATTAAATTCTGTCTGCAAATTTTAAGTGGTTTACTCCTACAGCTTAAGAAATAAATACATAAACGAAAATAACACGTCACTTTCGGAACATCCTATAAGTAGTAGTATTTTTTGCTACAGCGCCCATACTTATATACCTTCTGGGTAATTCTACGTCAAATCAACAAGGCACCCAAAATGACAACTTTAGATTTTATTGAAACTTTTTTTATTTATATTCTTATGATTTTTAAAAAATTCTGTCTCTTACAGTTTTTTCGCTACACAGTTATCAAAATTGGAAAATGTCGCTTTTTTGCATATGCGTTCGAGAATTAAATATATTCTAAATCCAGTTCTATAATTCCTAGAAAGTTGAGTAATAGCTCATTTTAAAGGGTATTCCTACAGTTGAAGAAAAAAGCATATATTCGTAAATAACACCTCTCTATCGAAACACCCTATAAGATTTAGTATTTGCTACTATAGCGGCCACAGCTATACACCTTCTGTGAAAATTTCAAGCATCTACCTATTATGGTTCAAAACTTAGGCCTTATAAATGCAAATCACACCACTATTGGAACACCCTTAAATTTTTATTTTTTATAGTTGTTTATATAGTGAACTAAGTTTTAATTACTATTTGTAAATTTCAAGTATCCCACCTATAGTTCACGAAATAGGCACATATTCGTGAATAACACCTCTCTATCGGAACACCCTATAATTTTTAGTATTTGTTGCTTTAGCGGCAACAGCTATACAACATCTGTGAAAATTTCAAGAGTCTATCTATTACGGTTCCAGAGATAAAAGGCGCTGACAGACTGACAGACGGACAGACGGACAGACATTGTAGCGAAAACAATAGGGTTACGTTTTTACACTTTGTGTACGGAACCCTAAAAAGGAATTTTGCTTCAAAGTATGGTAATATTTTGAAAACCACATTCAAGAAGACCAAACTGAGGGATAATGAGCCACAGCTCTCAATGGCCCAAGGAGTTTACGTTAGTAATAACTTAAAAATTTCAGATCAATTCAATAAAATTGCCGAAAAGATTTTTGACTGTAAGATGGAAAATGTTGATCTTAGCAAGTCCTGTTGTAGAAAAAAAAAAAAAATAAATGGGTGAAAGAAAAGATGGAACATAAAATTTTAAATCTCTTAAAACTGAATGCAGTTAATCAAGATACCAGTGTTATTTTAGTGAATGCCATTTATTTCAAGGCATATTTTTAGCATATGATACTCGTAAAGATGATTTTTACATAGGCCCCAATCAGACAATTAGTGTGGATACAATGTACTCATCAGATGTGTAAAATCACAGACATTTCACCTTTTCCTCACAGTAGTGCATTCTAAACAGCACAGCTGTAAGTAGCGATGCCAGAATGACGATTTTAATTTTTTTTAATTAAATTGCTTATACACCTTTTAGTGTAACACAATTTACTTACTAGCTGTGTCCGCCACTTCGTGGGCGTCCTAACAATTTTTTGCTCGGTTTAGCTTTGAAAGTATTCCACATCAGTTGTAAGACTCTTACTTATATAGTGCTTGAGTTATGCTTTATGTATTTATTAAAAATCCTAAAATTCTAAAAATTATTGTAAACCTTTGTAAAAGGTGTTTAAAATATTTCAATAACAATGTAATTCCACAAAGTAAAGATACAAATAAAAATACAAATTTTATTCAACTGGAGCCACATGTTGCGCCATAGTTTTTAAAATAACCCACTTAAAAAATATAAAAATTGTGTTGAAAATATAGCCGTGTTGAAAATATTCCAGGTTAAACCGAAAATTTCAGTACCTTCAAACCGGAAATTGTGTTTTTCACTGCTTTTTCTAAACTTTGTCTAGGATATAAGACTTTTTGCGGAAAAAAGTATCCTATATTGGGATCAGGATTCTAAAGTACCTCCTCACAAAATTTTGTTAAAATCCATCCAATATCCATCCAGACAGACGGAAATGAGTTACTATTTTATTATATGTATAGATGACAGCGTACCAAAAAGCCAATTTCCGGGAGGTCAAGTTCCAGGCTATGTTCACAGTCGGTATATTACACGAATCCATACGCCCTACTCATAGCTTTAAAACTTCAAATACAAGGAAACTACATAAACGGGTAACCCTAGAACTTGATTTTCACAGTTTTCTGAGATGTGAAGATGTAAAATTCATATTTTAGTATATAATCACTGACTGACTTACTCACCAATATTATTTGGTACTTACTATAAAGCTAAAATTTGGTATACAAGTTTTTCTCGATAAGTAAGTAACCACAAAAATCTGAAAACGAAACATTTCCACCTAGGATAGCATACCTGGGCATACTCTTTGCGCGGACAGTTACTTGCCCACAAAAGCATTAATGTAAAAAATAAAACCAAGTCGCTATACAAAAATAACGACCGTTAAAACACTAAACACAGTACCTAGTTCTTGTTTGGCTCAATACCTGTCAGACATGGTTAACATGGTTATCATTTTCATGCACTGAACCAAAGACTCAAAGACATGCTACTATTTAGTACAAAATTGTGCTACATAATTTCTTTAGTGTTTTTTTTTTTTTAATGTGTGGCTACATTGTAAATGACATACACTTTTTATAGAAGATGCAATGCTAAGAAGGTGAAAAAATATTAATGGTGAAGAAGTAAATTGGTTGAAGATATGTTGGATAAGGATTATGAACAGCAAATCATATACCATGTTCTATAAAACTTTATTTTAGTGAGAATGAGGATTTTAAATCACTAAATTTATAGCCCTCACGGGGAAAACCACACAACTTTAGAAATATAGTACTGACACGTTTATATCTTCATTCCAGGATCTTCACATTGGAAAAATTGATAGATATGATTGATTTATTGCCATATATACCTCCAACACATCATGACTATTTTCAGGGTGCTTAAGTGCACCCTGCTATAAAAAAATACAATCAAGAACTTTAAAACAAAAAAAAAAAAAAGAAAAAGTTACCTGCAGATGTTTTAAAGGAAACCATTTTTGTGACTGTTGAAAAAAATCCTTTTGTTGTAAAACTTAAGTTTTGATTTATTTTCGTCCTTTTTTAAATTTCAATATTCAATGTAATTGATAGAAATTAATTTTTAATTATTAACCACTTTGTATTTTATCAACTTCTTTGCAGCCAAGAATAAAATTATCAAATAACATTTCACTTTATAATGAAGAGTATTTTTTATAGAGGTATAGAACTTTAAGTTGGCATTACTTTTCAAGATGGTGACCGATTTAACAGCTGTCAAGTGATTTATTCTCAGTTTGGTTTGGCAATTCATTGTGCATATGCTCACGCCTGAACAACGCTTGCAAATAGTGCCCAAAACGAGATTACCGTTGTTTCTGATTTTCATAAGCGAGTTTTGTTTAGCGATGAAGCGCACTTCTGGTTGAATGACTACGTCAACAAACAAAACTGACGCATTTGGACTGAAGGTAATTCTCAAGTGTATGTCGAAACACCGTTACACCCAGAAAAACTGACTGTTTGGTGCGCTTTATGGGCTGGTGGAATCATTGGTCCGTACTTTTTCAAAAACGATGGTGGCCAGAACGTTACAGTCATTGGTGATCGGTATAGAGCCATGATTACTAACTTTTTCATTCCTGAACTGAATAACCATGATGTCCATGTTTCAACAAGACGGCGCAACATGTCACACAGCTCGTGCCACAATAGATTTATTGAAAGACAAGTTTGGTGACCGCCTAATTTCACGTTTTGGACCTGTGAATTGGCCTCCAAGATCTTGTGATTTAACACCGCTAGACTACTTTCTGTGGAGCTATGTAAAGTCATTGACCATTGACCATTCGGAAGACAACATTCGCCGTGTTATTGCCGAGATACGGCTACAAATGTTGGAAAGAGTCATCGAAAATTGGACGACCAGATTTGACTAGATCCGCGCCAGCCTAGGCGGTCATATTCCAGAAATCATATTTAAAATGTAATGCCACAAGATTATCTTTCGGATAAATAAAATTCATATCAATCGAATAATCCATCGTTGTTTTATTGCAACTTAAAGTTCTATACTTCTATAAAAAACACCCTTTATATGCAAAAAAAAAACTTTATTTGAGTTAATAAATTTGCTTATATGTACTAAGAAATTTAGTTTGAGTATTAATTAAACTATTCAAACTACTCTTAAATACTGTTAACTTTATTGTACATATATGTGTGTTGGGTCCATAACTACGGTGACCATAATTTTGAAATCCAAATATGTACATGTAAAAACCAAACCTAAGTTTTGTTAAGAAAAAAAAATGTATACACTTTTTTGCTTTTTAATTTCATAAGCTGGAATAAAAGGACGTAGTTCCCCTACCAAAATATAATTAGACTCTATTCAAAAGTTAAAAGTTCTTTAAATTTATTTTCTAAAGAAGAACAAAATTTCAATATTAATAAATTTAGTTTGACCAATTATCTATATTACGGCAACACTGTTAGCAGCAAATTAAAATTCAAACAAAGGAATTATTAGATTCAAACAAAAAAGTTTTTGAAAATCAATAAAGATTTAAAAAAAAAAAACCATTTGTTTGGCAATATTTTGGTAATAATGTTTTCTGTGTACCTCGCACACAAACTGTATAACTAGAGATCTAAAATAGATAATGTTGAAATTTTTTACTCTGAGAGTAACGTGTGTCTTTGAGTTAAAGCTGGTGATTGGGACGCGATAACTGTGTACCAGTGTTGGGATTTGTGGTACAATTGTACCAAATTTGGTACAATCGACACATCAGTGGTACATTGGTCCACTTAATGCTTTTTTGGTACAATTTCATATAAAATTTATTCACTTGATTGCCATTACAGTGCAGCCAGATTGTAACATTGCACAGTGTAAAGGGCCATCTGTAAAGGGCTAGTTCGATTGATTCAAAATTTGACATAGACGTAGCAGAAGAGCGTCTGAGCTTAAGTTTTAAAGCTAGGTATCATTCCCTTACCAGTGGTGGCGCTATGTGGCCTCAAAATTGAGAAACTTACACCCTCAAATTTTTTTAGGGCTTGGCATTTTTTCAATTTTTGTTCGAGTTTTTAAAATTTTCCATCGTCTTAAAGATCTAGTACATTTTCTCAGATTTTTTCGTTGAGTTAACAACTAGATGTTAACTTCAATTTAAAAACTTCATAATTATTGAATTTTTGTGTATTTTAGCCTAAAAAAGGGCCATTAATCTGTTTTTCATAAAAGAAATTCCTATGAAATTATAAAAATTTTATATTTTAAACCAAATTGCGTGTAAAAGTGATGATCATAGTAGAATATGGAGGTCCTTTAATTTGATATATTTTACATCGAAATTTTGTCATTATCCTACATGTTCTAAAATACCAAAGGGATCGGAAAAAAGAAGACTGGTGTAAAAAAGCTATATATATTCCCATTATTGCTGAAAGTAATTCTAACCCTAGTCCATATGTGGACTTTATGGGCCAAATCCTAAAAATTCCAATTTTATGATTTTTGGTATTTATTTTAGGAATTGCGGGATTTCCTTTACCTTAATTTTAAAAATTCGTATACGCTTTGATTTTCGTTGACTCATGTCCACAGAAAATAAATTCAAGGAATGAAGGTCAATTATCATCACTTTAAAATACCTAAGTATTAAAGTTGCAATTAGCATCTTTTAATGTCGAGCTACTGTATGTTTGTTTTGCTTGTTTTTTTCCGTAATGTCAAATGTTGGTACAATTGATGATGATTTGGTACAATTTCATCACTGGGGCGGTACAATTTAAACATTGTGAGATCCCAACACTGCTGTGTACCTCCATACAAACTAATTATCCTACATCTAGAGAACTGAAAAAGTGACTCACTCTAAATTTAACACAGGCTTCTTCGCGAATAACGTACGTTTTCGAGTTAAAACTTGGCCCTACTTATATTTGCAAGTGTTTTTTTTAGCTAGTTATTAAATATATAATATAAATTTTTAATACTTATGAAACTATGGTTGTGGTTTAAAGTTTAGCAAAAATTGTATAGTTAAGACCAACCATGTTGCATTTTTTACTGTAGTAACCATATAATGATGAAATTTCAGCCAAAAGTTTTTTATCTTGGCAAAAAAAATAATGTTCGAAACAACAAAAATTTGTTCATCGCAACCATACGTATATTTTTACAAAGAACAAAATGTGGTTTTTGTGACCATATCACAACTGAAACATGTTATGATATATTACGTTAATATATCTTAAGAAATTATTTTTCAATATTTTAGTATCTAGATACTTAGGTTGTGAGAATAAAAATAAAATAAAAATAGATTGGTATCAGAAACCAACATCTTCTGGAAGAATAATTAATTTTTATTCATGCTAACCATAAAACGTAATAATAAATACGGCAAATAATCTAATTAAAAGAGTAAAGGTTGGTTAAATTTTAAGGGACCATGTTGATTTTAAATAAAACAAATATTATTTAGGAAATTTTGTCATTTCTTTTTATTTTGATAATATTGGTATGGTTCAATTAACTGCCTGATTGGCCTCATTTTGGAAAAAATATGGCCCGATAATGACGCCAGCCTATAAGCCGCACCAAACAGTCACTCTTTGTGGGTGCATTAGTTCTACGACAGTAACTCTTGGATTATCATTCGTCCAAATGCGGCAATTCTGCTTATTGACGAATCCACTGAGGTGAAATTGTGCCGTGCAAAAATCACAAAGTGCACGATAAGCTGATTTGAACGCACATTTTCATAATAAGCCTGAATAACTTTAACACGTTGCTCGATTATGTATCTTCCCGTGGTTCAAATTGAGTTAGTCTGAAATTGAGAAATGTCAAATTAAATGCTGAAAAAAGCGTTGACGTTTTTCGTTCATGTTCACGTTCAACATCGGCCCTACAAATTTAACCAACCGATATTAAGCGCTCGTGCTATACTTTATCGAATGCTTCAGAAACATCGATAAAAAGATTGCTTTGCAGGGTTTTTTTTTTTTTTATTTAAACTCTTCTCCAACTATATTTACTAAACTGTGAGTTTGTTCGATTAATTTTTTGTTTTTCTGTTGTTATAGATCAGTCAAGAGAATTGAGAATTAATTTTATTGCATCTAGTTTAGTGCCGTGTCGTGTTACATGTTGCGAAGCTAATTTTAGGTTTTTGGTAAAATCAATAAGACACAGCTCCAAGTTTTCTGGTGTTTATATGTTTCATATGCCTTTGTTCGTCATTTCTGACACGGTTTCTTTTTGGGTTCTACATAGAAATGATAGTGGATTAATGATCTGAGAATAATTTTAGTAATTCTTCAGTTTTTATCATTTTGGGGTGCATGTAGTCACCCCAGATTCAACAAAATCGGGCATTTTTTTTTTGTCGTTCAGCAGTCCAGGATGGTTGTCTACTCAAAAACACATTCACACACATTTTGGAAATTGCGACAAACAAGACACAACCTTTCGAAATGATAAGTCGTGATACCAAAACATGGAAACAGGTACATATCTAGTGCTTTGTAAAATACACTATAGCTAATCTCTGATACCAGCCGTAGAGGAAGTAAATGAATCGAAGAAATAGCTAACTTTGGGTGGTATTTTTCAAGACAGATATTTGTCTTTTGAAGGTAAATAAACTCCCTAAACTCAGCCGAACCATCACACATGCTCAACTACGAAGGTATTTTATTTTTAGCGTTCCGTACGCACCCTAATAATTTTCGCTACAATGTCTGTACGTCTGTCGACGCGTTTAATCTCTGCAACCGTAGTACGTAGACTCTTGAAATTTTCACAGATGATGTATAGCTGTTGCCGCTATAGCAACAAATACTAAAACTTATAGGGTGTTCCGATAGAGAGGTGTTATGTGTTTATTTCTTGAACTGTAGGAGGCATAAACTTAAAATTTACAAACAGTAATTAAAACTTAGTTCGCTTTATAAACAAGTCTAAAAAAATAAACCTAAAAATTAAAGGGTTTTCCGATAGTGACGTGATTTATATGTATATGACCTAAGTTTGAACCATAATAGGTAGACTCTTGAAATTTTCACAAAAAGTGTATAACTGTGGCCGCTAAAGCAACAAATACTAACACTATGGGTGTTCCGAAAGTGACGTGATATTTACGGTTATGTCTTTATTTCTTCTAATATGGCCTAATTTTTTAACCATAATAGATAGACTCTTGAAATTTTCACAAATGGAGTACATATTACTACGACCCCTATAAATACCAATAAAAATTAAAGGGTTTACCGATAGGTACGTTATTTGCATGTATAACGCCTTATTTTTTGAATCGTAATAGGTGGACTGTTCAATTTTTACAGAAGATGTGTTTCCACGGCCGCTATGACAAGTACTAAAATTTAAAGGTTTTTCCGACAGTGACATGTTT
Source organism: Phasia obesa (assembly GCA_949628195.1). Lineage (NCBI taxonomy): Eukaryota > Metazoa > Arthropoda > Insecta > Diptera > Tachinidae > Phasia > Phasia obesa. The sequence goes on along the minus strand of OX451219.1, from coordinate 114,572,474 downwards.
TTCACGTATAGTGACTAATTTTGTTAATCGTTATAGGTAGACTCTTGATATTATTCATAGAAAGAGAATTGCCACGGAAATGTTTACTGTAGATGTTGTACTTCGGCCGCTGTAAAAATTACTAATATCTAAAGGGTGTTCCATCACTGACATGTTTTTCACGTATATTACCTTATTTTTTGAACTGCAGTAGGTAGGCGCATGTATATTTTTATAGAAAATGTATTACCATGGCCGCTGTAACAACAATTACTAAAATTTAAAGGGTGTTCCAACAGCGATGCAATTTTGACGATTATGACTTTAATTTTAAAATTAAAGGGTAACTCATAAGGCATGAAAAATTAACAACTTGAATTTTTAAAGTTGTTCTAAATATAGTACGTGTTTGAGTCTAACTCGCACTTGACTGATTTATTTTCTATAATCTAGGTATTTAATATAATAAAATATTGATTAAAATGTAAAGTTAATCTTCAATATCAGATATCAAGTTCATTTTTCTGTTGGCGTTCCAGAAATACATACATATGTACATATATTTTTAAACACTTAATGGTTTATAACCTGCAATATCATGGATTGATTTCCTTGCAATTTTTTCCTTCAAGTTAAAACAATTTATTGATCTCAATTATATCAAGGTAAGTAAAGTTAACGTGTAGAGTTTCCTCTTTCCGGGTGCAAAATGGGTGGCAGTGGCACGTTACGTACAGAAGTACGATTAGTACATACATACATACATACATACATACATACATACATACATACATACATACATACATGCATACATACATACATACATACATACATACATACATACATACATACATACATACATACATACATACATACGTACATACATACATACATACATACATACATACATACATACATACATACATACATACATACATACATACATACATACATACATACATACATACATACATACATACATACATACATACATACATAAATACATACATACATACATACATACATACATACATACATACATACATACATACATACATACATACATACATACATACATACATACATACATACATACATACATACATACATACATACACACATACATACATACATACATACATACATACATACATACATACATACATACATACATACATACATACATACATACATACATACATACATACATACATACATACATACATACATACATACATACATACATACATACATACATACATACATACATACATACATATATCTCTATCTGTTCTCACTTTGTTTACTTCCACAAACAAAAGTTTACAAAAGAAACAATAGTGTATTTTTTTATTTATTTGTTTTTTAAGTCGAAAAAAGTAACTGCTGTTGTTTTAGAACAAATATTATTTATAAGAATTATTTTAATCCCTCACAAAAGCTATCAATAATTTTGGAAGTTATTTGCTTTTATATCTGTTTATTAGTCTTTTTTTAATTTAAAAAACGCTAGTTTTTAATACAAACATACTTACATACATATATATGTACATACTTATGTATGTAAGTATGTGTGTATGTATGTACATATTTGTTATGTTAAAACACTATATTTCCTTTAACACGTGCGTACTTTTTATATTTTTATTTGTCACTATTTACATTGTATAATTTTGACAAGCGTTTTTATTTGCAAATAAAAGTACGCATTAACATTCATTTAAGTTCTTAGAGGCACATGTTTCTGAATTTTAAATTTCATTCAACGGCAAACCAACACTGTGACACCTTGGGCCAAAAAGCGTAATAAATAAAATTCTAAGGGGTGACAGAAGCATTTAAAAAATAAACGATAACAGATAATGCAGAATCTTTCACACGTTCAAAATTCAAACTCCTAATTGCAACGGTGTACATATGTATATAAATAAAAATTAAGAAAGGAAGAGTCGCTAAAAACGCTCAACTATTAAATATGCCCACACACGTCGTATGCGTCCAGACAATACTTTATTCGATTTTGCTTTGAAAGTAATCCACACCAAATTTTAAGACTCTTACGTATTTATTTTATATGAAGGTACCCATGCCTGGATAAAGTTCTAAAATTTATATAAAATTCTAAAAATTATATACAACTCTTGAATTCTAAAAATTATTGTAAAGCTCTGTAAGAGGTGTTTAAAATATTTTAATAACAATGTAATTCCACAAAGTAAAAATACAAATCAAATACAAATTTCTACTACTTTTTCTATATATTTTCTCTTGGAACGGAAATATTTTTGCGAAGAAGGAGTATTTGAATAACGATACCAAGGTACCCTCTCACCAAATTTTATCAAAATTTGTCAAAATTACGTGATGCGAACACATATAAGGTCTGTTCACTAACTTTCTTAGCAGAAACTAGCAACGAGAGAGTAAAACAGAAATTTAGATTATTACTCTCCTAAATATGAAAATGTAAATGAACGCTTTACTAGCAAAAGTTAGCAAGTAGCGTCAGGAAGGACTTAAAACTTGTACCGATTAGACCATAAAATAGCACCTTTGAAGACGTAATTGTACTGAAAAGGCAAACATAAAGTAATCTACCGTTGTTAGCCAAAAATGTTGCTTTAGAGAAGTTAAAACTGATAATAGTAGTAACGGTTCCAAAAATATGGTCATATAGGTTAAACAATATCACCTAGGGGACACCCTTTAATGTAAAATTTTAAATTAAACACTTATTTTAAAGGACAGATTCTTTCTAAATTTCAAATGTCTGTCTAAAACGGTTCAAAAGTTTGGCCATATGCATCAATTTACATCAACTATCGGAACATCCTTTATAATTTTATATATTTATAAAATAAGTTTTAAATATTTATAAAAGTTATTATACGGGACATAGTAGTGGAGATTCTGTCTAATTTCAAGTGTTTTTTTATAACGGTTCAAAAGATAGGGCTAGTTAGGTAAAATTACATCAATTATGGGGACACCCTTTAGTTTCCAAATTTAAATTATATACTTAGATATACAGCTTCTTTGTAAATTTCAACCGTCTCTCTGTTACGGTTCAAAAGATTTGCAATATACATCAAATTACATCAACTATTGGGACACCCTTTAACTTCTAATTATAAATATTTAATTTCTGATTATAAATATTCGACATTTTGTCCAATTTTCAAGTGATTGTCTACAATGATTCAAATGATTCATATATTTAAATTGACTTCACATATGGGGACACCCTTTAATTTTTAAGTTTATTTTTTTATTTATTTCTGCTATTGGCTAGTTGCCAATAGCAACTAACCAATAGCTAGTGATATGCAGTTTTTTTAAATTTTAAAAGGGTGGCCTTTACGGTTCACAATACACGTAAAAAAAACGTATGTTGTATGGGGACACCCTTTAATTTTAAAAATTCTGAACTTCTTTTAAAATGGGACCAATCTGTAAGCATTTCCTTTCTAATAAAGATAAATTTTTAAAATCGGTTCAGAAATGACTGAGTTCTGCGGGCACAAACATAAAAAAGCAACATTCAGACGAATAGATAACCTCCTTCTTTTTAACCGACTTCAAAAAAAGAAGGAGGTTATCAATTCGTCTGTGTGTTGCTTTTTTTTTTTTTTTTTTTTTGTATGTTTGTGCCTTCAGAGCTCGGTCATTTCTGAACCGATTTTCAAAATTTTTGCAGTATTAGAAAGGTTATGGCTACAGATTGGTCCCATTTTAAAAGAAGTTCAAAAGTTTAAAAATTAAAGGGTGTCCCCATACAACATACATGTTTTTTACGTGTATTATGAACTTTATAGGTTACCAATTTAAAATTAAAAAAAAGTGCGTATCACTGTAGCTCCCAATAACAAAAAGTAATTAAAAAATAAAATTAAAAATTAAAGGGTGACCCCATAGGTGACTTAATTTCACCTTTATTCTCCTATCTTTTGAACCGTTATAGACAAACTCTTGAAAGTTGCACAGAATGTTCGTTACTATGTCTGTTATAATAAGTATAAATATTTAAAATTAGAAATTAAAGGGTGTCCCATTAGTTGGTTTATTTTGATATATATATGGCCAAACTTTTGAACCGTTATAGACAGACAGTTTAAATTTACAAAAAACTTGTATTGCTAAGTCCGCTAAAATAACAAGTGTAAAATATGAATTTGGAAATTAAAGGGTGTCCCAATAGTTAATGTAAAAGTAATATATATGGCTAAACTTTTCAACTGTTATAGATAGACAGTTGAAATTTACAAAGAACCTATATTGCTTAGTCCGCTATTACAACAATTATACAATTTGGATCTATAAATTAAAGGGTGTCCCCATTATTGATGTAATTTGATAATTATGTCCTTATCTTTAGAACCGTTATAGACAAACACTTGAAAAATAGACAGAATGTTCACTACTATGTCTGGTATAACAACAAGTATAAATAATTAAAATTGGAAATTAAAGGGTGTCCCAATAGTTGATGTAATTTGATGTATATGGACACAAAGTTAAAATTTAAAAAGAATCTGTATGACAAAGTCCTCCTTAAAAAGTATTTATATTAAAATTTGAATTTAAAGGGTGTCTCAATAGGTGACGTCATTTGATATATATGACCATATCTTTTAAACAGTTATTGATAAACACTTCACAATTAGACAGAATGTCCATTACTATATCTGTTATAATATGTATAAATATTTAAAGTTATAAATTACAGGGTGTCGCAATAGTTTATGTAATTTGATGTATATGACAAAACTTTTAAACCGTTACAGACAGACGGTTGAAATTTACAATAAACCTGTATTGCTACGATCGCTATAACTAGTATAAAATTTGAATTCGGAAATTACAGGGTGTCGCAATAGTTACCGTCTTAAAGAAACATGATTTTAAGTTTGTCTGTTTTGAAGTCGGTTTTTTTTTGCAAGAATTATTTTGAAGTCGTTTAAAAAAAAGGCCTAATATGAAAACCTAAATTTAAAAAGGAAAAACTAAATTTTATCGTTTAATATCCTCGCTAAATTAAAGAAAAACAATATACCAACACAATTTTTTTCACTTTTATATTATTTTCAGTACTAAATACTGATATTTTCCTCAGTATTGCAAAAATTTCTTTTTTCATACAATTTTTCCAAAAAAATATTTTGAACACAAAATCCCGAACAGCTGTTTGACTAATTCTTGCTAGTAAAAATTTGAATAGCAACAACTTGCAAGTAATTTTTGTGTTCTCTCACATTTTTATTCTCTTGTTTCGCTCTCTCGTTGCTAGTTTTTAGAGTTAATGAACGCTTTTCCAGTAACAAGTAGTACTAATTTGCAGTTACTGAACAGAGCTATAGACAGGCATACAATCTAAAAATTGCTGTTTTGTATTCCATTTCGATTACTAACTGCGCCAGCAACTAAATCTTTAAAAAAATATTTCCTGTCCAGAAATAGTGCTGTTACAGTTTTACACATGTAGTATAGCGGGCAAGCCGTTTAAAAGCCTATTGTAAATAAATAGTTCAAATCATTAATCGGCTTTATATTTTATTTCATTTATTCATAATAAATTAAATAGTTTTTAATAATACAATTAATTTCATAATAAAATTGAATGTAAAAATAAAATAAAAAGCAAAGTTATGCACATAATAATCACAACTTTTTCACGTCCCCGGCAAAAAATACTGTAGATTTGTTGCGAACGAAAAATACAAATGGACGATTGGCTCGAAAATATATGCTAGAATCTGCAACTCTGGTCATAGTTGTCTTATCTGAAGAAATAAAAAATATATGATAATTTCATCAATAAAAAGCCTATTAAAACTTACCGGTTTCAGCAGCTACTCCTGTACCGGCTTCGTTACATTCGAAGAGTACTTTGTGTTTCACATCCGAAATTCCTCCAAACATACCAGCTAAGGTGGCATTATGTTTAAATATTGAGATAATACCCGTCTTCTTCAAAGGTTTTTTTAAATTGGCATCATATTCTATTCGAAATTTGGGTAAAAACACATGAATAACATTAGATGTCATTTGCGATGTGATGTCATTCAAATCTATTTCGCTTAAATTATTTTCTAATTTTTGCAAACCCTCAATTTTATTGGGCAGTATAATTAGCATAGAAATAACTGAATATTTATAGTATATTTCTAAAGCTGTAGCATATAGTTTGGGCAATTCAATATAACCAAATTCATTTGCTTGATACATAGTGTCCACTCTAACTTTCTCACTACTGCTGATGTAAAAAATATTTTTATGTGTATTTTCCTTTGGAAAGGGGCGTGACCATTTCGCCCTAAAATAAACGCCATTTACTAAAATAGCAGCGGTATCCTCAGTGATATCATTCGAATTCAAGACATTTTTTATTTTATTTTCCGTCTGTTCTTCAACCCATTTATTTATTTTTTCCACAACTCTTGAAGTCTGGCTAAAGTCAACAATTTCGGCTTGGCATTCAAAGTTCTCTTGGCCAATTTGGTTGAATTTATCTGAAATTATGATTTTTGGATTAACGTACATACGATTGGCCATTAAGAGTTTTGGCGTGTCATTCAGGCCCTTGGTGTTTTTGAGCATAGTTTTTAAAAACTTAACATATCTGAAATTAAGTAGGGGTTTGTCTTCTATGCCCAGTTTTAAGCCTCTACGTATTTCCGTGACTGTGCGATCTATGGCACCCAAAGAGATTAAAGCCATACTGGTATATATGGAGACAGGCGAGTAGACTACATTTTCAGTAGAGCTAATATTTCTAATAGCAGGTAGTAAAGCGGTGGCAAATAAATTATTACTTATGGACTCTGACGTTGTGGTTGAGTGTGTCGCAAAAGAATTGAATTGTAATGTAAGTATCGTTGCAGAAATTAAGACTGAAATTAGAATAAAATATAAATATTATTAAAATCAATTTATAATTTTGTTTATAAAATATTTTAATATGTATGGGTGAGTTAACTTCAAAGCTGATTTAAGATAATTGAAAAAAAAAAATATTTGAGCTAAATTTTCAACCAGAAATCAAAGTTCAAAAAAAAAATACGGTCTCGTTACAATACTTACAGCATCTTTTCGATCAAAATTATATTTAATTTTTTAACATTATTTATTTCTAAAAACGCATAATTCCCTTAAAATTTATTAAACAAATATTTTATGAACGAATCATAAAATATTTATTTTCAATATAATAATCCAAACAGATTACTATGGGGAAAGCATATCCATTAGTGCTGGCATATCCATTGAGTAGTGGGTACCGAGCAGGGATGCCAACTTTTCAAAGAGCAAATGCTCTTCGCCAATCAGTCAAAAAGAGCTAAACAGTGCTAATTTGAAAAAAAAATAATTTTCTTTTTTCAGTCTATTTTATTATTATATTTGTACTTTAAGGGTATATTTTTTTCATTTATATAAAAATATTTTCATAGGAACATATTTAAATTATAATCACCCCTGTTCTGTAAACCGAATGCCCTCCACATCGTAGGCGCCCTGACAATATTTTTCTTCGATTTTGCTTTGAAAGTAATTAACACCAAATTTTAAGACTTACTTTTATAGTGCTTCAGTTATGGTTTATGTATATTCTTTATATAGAGGTACTCATCCCTGGATAAATTTCTAAAATTTATATAAAATTCCACAATTATTGTAGAGTTCTGTAAATAGTGTTTTCAATATCCCGCTGGCAAAAATAAAAGGTGTAGTCAAGTTTGCAGTACCTTTAAATCGGTCAAAATTGCGAGCTTTCTTACTCTTGCTCTATTTTCTCGAGGAATTGATATAGTTTTGCAGGTCAATATTTACACCAAACTATCTCCTCACAAGATTTTATTAAAATTCATCCAGTAGTTTTTGCGTGATGAGAACACGCACAGACAGACTGGCAAAAATTCCAACAATTGCTGTTTTGTATTCCCTTTCGTTTACTAACTGCACCAGCAACAAAATGTTTAAAAAATATTTCATGTACAGAATTTATTTTTCCAAATACGCTTGGTGTTAAATCATAACTTGAACTGCATATGAATTTAATGTTATGTGGTTGACAACAAAGATGAGATAATAAAGGGTAAAAAGGGAAAATTTATTCAACAAAGCATAAAGTGTCAAACGCACTGTTCATAACCTCCGTCTTCAGAAGAAGCCATCATTTTGGCTTAACACAAGTCAAACTTCATATAAAAAACAATATAAATAATTGTTGCAAAAAAAAACCGACTACAAAGCAAATATATGTGCATCAATTCTAAACTAAAAATTTAAAAGGAAGTAATCTGTAAGAACTAGTACCCAAATCAAATACTTTTATACTTGTTGCTCTAACGGACATAGTTTTATACCTTCTGTACATTCAAATGTCTCTCCATAACGGATCAGCAGATAAAGCCATATACGACAAATTACATCAGATATGACGACACCCTTTATTTTTAAAGTAATAAAACTAACGGTTCCAAATATATGGCCATATAGGTTAAACAATATCACCTAGGGGACACCCTTTAATGTACAATTTTAAATTAAACACTTATTTTAAAGGACAGATTCTTTGTAAATTTCAAATGTCTGTCTAAAACGGTTCAAAAGTTTGGCCATATGCATCAATTTACATCAACTACTGAGACCACCTTTATAATTTTAAATATTTATAAAAGTTATTATACGGGACATAGTAGTGGAGATTCTGTCTAATTTTCAAGTGTTTGTCTATAACGGTTTAAAAGGGGAACACCCTTTAGTTTCCAAATTTAAATTATATACTTGATGTTATAACGGACTTAGAATTACAGGTTCATTGTAAATTTCAACCGTCTCTCTGTTACGGTTCAAAAGTTTTGCAATATACATCAAAGTACATCAACTATTGGGACACCCTTTAACTTCTAATTATAAATATTTAATTTCTGATTATAAATATTGGACATTCTATTCAATTTTCAAGTGATTGTCTACAATGGTTCAAATGGTTCATATATTTAAATTGACGTCTCATATGGCGACACCCTTTATTTTTAAGTTTATTTTTTTTTATTAATTTCTGTTATTGGCAGCTATAGTGATATGCAGTTTTTTTAAATTTTAAAAGGGTGCCTGCCCTTTACGGTTCATAATACACGTAAAAAAACACGTATGTTTTATGGGGACACCCTTTAATTTTCAAAATTCTGAACTTCTTTTTAAATGGGACCAATCTGTAAGCATTTCCTTTCTAATAAAGAAAAAATTTTTTAAATCGGTTCAGAAATGACTGAGTTCTGCGGGCACAAACATAAAAAAGTAACATTCAGACGAATTGATAACCTCCTTCTTTTTTTGAAGTCGGGTAAAAAGAGTTATGTAATGTAAAATTTTCGCATTAGAGGTAGTCAAAAAGAGCTAAAAATAGCGCGAAAAGAGCTAAGTTGGCATCGCTGGTACCGAGTACTCGATAATCGATATTTTTTTTTGGGTACTCAATACACAAAAGTAGTTAATCGATACTTTTACGGTAGTATTTTTAGAAATAAATTTATGAAAATATTTGACAGCTAAGACGGTAAATTTCCTCTGCTAGTATGTAAACGGAAGTATTGAGTATACAATTAAAAAGTATTGAGTTGTATCGAGTAATTGAAAGTAGCAGAAATTGCCAGCACTAATATCCATATAGCTATTCATATTTCACTGGTGCTTAACCAGATCGTCAGTAGATTTTTCCAACTTTCTAAATAAAAACCCAGCTACTTATGCCCAAAATTAATAAACCAAACGAGAAGTTCATTAAGTCTAGAAATATCCAAGTTTCAAAACAAAAAACATAGAAACCATTTCAAATTAAAAACTTTACTTTTCTTTTCCTTTCCATTTTTTATTTCGATTTTTATATTTTTTGGAACTAAATATTTTATATTGCACTCATAAAATATTTATTTAATAAATTTTCAAGGAATCATGCGTGATTAAAAATAAATAATGTACAACATAGGTATTTCTTCAACAATGTCAGAGTTTACGATGTAGCTGTCGTATTCAATATCATTACGTAGCTAACTAAACGCCGACAATTGTAGCTAACGGAAATTGTTTTCATTTAGCAGCGGCTACGCAGCTAAATGAATAATGAGTTTTTTCTCATACCACTTTATTTTAATTTATGTCAAGAGTCAACAATATGGATGGAATGCTGTGCACGTGTGTAAAAATAAAATCACCGTGGTGAAGGGTATAGAAGTTTCGGCACGTCCGAATATAGCACTCTTTCTTGTTATTGTTTACTTTGATAAACCTCGGCTTTGCTGGATTTTCAATAAATTTTTGGATTTTTAATTTTTTCTATTATTGAAAACATTTATTTGACAAACTGTATCTATATAAACAAACGAGAGAAGAAGAAAAATGAAGAAGTGAACTAAAAAAATTAACGGTATCTATGTATTTATGCATGAATTTTGCTACACTTTGACTTAACTCGCTATTGTCACACATCAAACTGCTGCTTCAAATTTGTTTATGTTTTGGTAATACATATTTAATTTTGCTTAGCACAGCCACACATCAAACTCATTCCATCAAACTTCATTTTAAAGTTGATTTGCAAAGGGAAACACGTACAATTTTTAAACGCAAAATCTTTTAAAATTTTTTTAAAGTTTTTTTTTTTGGTTAAAATTGACCAAAATAGATTATTTTTCAGTTCTATTATTGTATTCTTCACTTTTCACTTGCCATAAAGCAGGAAAATCGATATAAACTTCAATTATCTCTAAAATAAAATTTTTCTCCTCCATTTTGATTATACCGCGACGAAAAAAGTAGTAGATATTGTCACTTTTAAAATTATGTAAAACTGAAATTTGAAGTAATTACGCGCACACACATCAAACTGGCTTCAAATTTCTATGGCGACGGTAGTGAAAATCAAAAGTATTTAGATTTTCTTCAAACGTACACCGACATGTACGTCTGAGTATTTTTTTACTAACACAATTACAAAAGAGCGAGTTTGAAGCAGCAGTTGGATGTGTGGCCATGATGCTTAAGATTTCTTAGTACTCACACCTAAACGTGTGAGTATTTTTTTACTAACACAATCACAAAAGAGCGAGTTTGGAGCAGCAGTTTGATGTGTGGTGTGAGTTTGCGGAAAATCTAAATACTTTTGATTTTCACTACCGTCGCTATAGAAATTTGAAGCCAGTTTGAAGTGTGTGCGCGTAATTACTTCAAATATCATTTTTACATAATTTTCAAAGCGACAACATCTACTACTTTTTTCGACGCGGTATAATCAAAATGGAGGAGACAAATTTTATTGTAGACTTAATTGAAGTTTATATCGATTTTGCTGCTTTATGGCAAGTGAAAAGTGAAGAATACAGTAATAGAACTGAAAAATAATCTATTTTGCTCAATTTTAAGCAAAAAAAAAATTTAAAAAAAATTTTAAAAGATTTTGCGGTTAAAAATTGTACTTGTTTCCCTTTGCAAATCAACTTTAAAATGAAGTTTTAAAGAAAAAATATTACCAATACATACACAAATTTGAAGCAGCAGTTTGATGTGTGGCCATCTAATGGTGTTTGTTTTTTGTTATAATCGTTTTACCAAATCTTACGCAAGTACATTTCTGCATGTTCTTGATTATTGCAACGGTACTTGTTTTTATGTACACCAAAATGTAGATTTATGTGCACTCTTTCTTACCGCCCAATTTTTATAACGGAACAAAACTTTATTTTTGATAATTTTTTTAAAAAATTTTTTACACTTTTTAAATTTATTTAACTTAACAAGTTTCTTTCACAGATTAACAAATTCAATAAAAATAAATTCTTTTAATATTAGATGAACAGGTAGAAGTTGTAATTTAAATAAATAATTTTAGGTTCAAATAAATAATTAAATTTTAAGTTCAAGATTTAAGTTTAAACATTTATCTTCAGAATTTTATACATAAGTATGTATATTAAGTTCGATGGCTCGGGAATAAGTGTTCTTAAATAATTTTACATTCGTTTTATATTTTAAATTTTAACGAAAGTTATTTTAACATTAGTTCATTAACATAACTTTGAATAATTTTACAGGCAACTCTCAATAATATTATTCGTTACAATCAGTTAATTCGTTTACGTACGTTTCGTTGAGTTAATAATTTATTTCGACATTTCAGTTAATTTCAAATATTTTTAGAGTTTTAAATCAAGGCATATTAATAACGTAGCCTCACTACGGAGGGGAAATATTAATCCATTTACGCCCGCTGTACCCATATGTGTACACATCTTTATGTATGCACATACTTTTTTCTTGGTACGATATATTACTTTTTTATGCTCATTCGTATTGCCATGGAGTATGACTTCTTAATAAAAATTATGATTTCGAATTCACTGCATAAAGGTACTGAATACGGAGGTTGAATTTATTCCTTTAAAAATCTCTGCGTTAAATCAAAATTCCGCTTCTGTTTTTTTACATTTGCATAAGTGCTTTTTATAATTTTTTCTTTTCTTCTTTACTTAGAGCCTTTCTTAGCAAATTATAATATTACATTAGGTAGTTAACAATGTTTTACTGAAAGAGAAATTACATTGATATGGCGTCCCCGAAGGATGCCAATGGGCACTTTGCTGTTATTTTTCTAAAACTATTTTGTGTTAAATTTTAGCAAGTAATGCAATAACCCTTATTATTTTTAACCGACTTCAAAAAATAAAGGAGGTTATCTATTCGTCTGAATGTTGCTTTTTTATGTTTGTGCCCGCAGAACTCAGTCATTTCTGAACCGATTTTAAAAAATTTTTCATTATTAGAAAGGAAATGCTTACAGATTGCTCCCATTTTAAAAGAAGTTTAGAATTTTTAAAATTAAAGGGTGTCCCCATACAACATACTTGTTTTTTACGTGTACTATGAACCGTAAAGGGCACCCTTTTAAAATTTTAAAAAACTGCATATCACTATAGCTGCCAATAACAGAAATTAATAAAAAAAAATAAACTTAAAATTAAAGGGTGCCCCCATATGTGACGTCAATTTAAATATATGAACCATTGTAGACAATCACTTTAAAATTAAACAGAATGTCCAATATTTATAATCAGAAATTAAATATTTATAATCAGAAGTTAAAGGGTGTCCTAATAGTTGATGTAATTTGATGTATATTGCAAAACTTTTGAACCGTAACAGAGAGACGGTTGAAATTTACAAAGAACCTGTATATCTAAGTCCTTTGTAACAGCAAGTATATAATTCAAATTTGGAAACTAAAGAGTGTCCCCATATTTGATGTCATTTTATCTATCTAACCCTATCTTTTGAACCGTTATAAAAAAACACTTGAAAATTAAACAGAATCTCTACTACTATGTCCGGTATAATAACTTTTATAAATAATTAAAATTTATTTTATAAATATTTAAAGTTATAAAGGGTGTCTCGATAGTTGATGTAAATTGATGCATATGGCCAAACTTTTAAACCGTTTCAGATAGACATTTTTACACAGAATCTGTCCTTGAAAATAAGTGTTTAATTTAAAATTGTACCTTAAAGGGTGTCCCCTAGGTGATATTGTTTAACCTATATGGCCATATCTTTGGAACCGTTACTTTTTATTACTTTAAAAATAAAGGGTGTCGTCATATCTGATGTTATTTGTCGTATATGGCTTTATCTGCTGAACCGTTATGGATAGACATTTGAATGTACAGAAGGTATAAAACTATGTTCGTTAGAGCAAAAAGTATAAAAGTATTTGATTTGGGTACTAGTTCTTACAGATTACTTCCTTTTAAATTTTTAGTTTAGAATTGATGCACATATATTTGTTTTGTAGTCGTTTTTTTTTTTTTGCAAGAATTATATTGCAGTCCGGATGAATTTTTCCAACAGTTTCGAAAAATATCATACTGAGGGCCATTGTCCCCAGTTCATGACGGACTTTTTACCCAAAACTGAAAATAATTTTTGTTAATTTTTTGCTATAAAATAGTTAACTAGTCTGTAAAAATCACGTTAATAAGGTTATTTAAAAAAAATACTACTTCCAGCTTGTATTTGGGCCTAAATGGGTTAAGGTGAAAATTTAAAATTTTCTTATATGGATTTTGGCAGTTAAACTTACAATTTTTCTCCTTAAATGGCAGTTTAATTGTTAAACTTCATATAAAGAAAAGAATTTAATATAAAACAAAGTCGGAGGCAAAATCTTTGTTATGCGATTTTTTTAATTGGCTTTTGTGTGTTGAATTGAAATCTTTTCACAGATTTTTTCTATCACGTCTAGTTTTCGGGATATTCTTATTTAAATAAATTAAAAAAATATTAAATATGTAGTTATTGTGATTACACTGGTCGACAAAAAATGGCGGGAGCTTGAACCTTGTTATGTAGTCTTACTGGAGTTTTATGTATGTGCTAAATCCAAATTTGTTTACAAATTGATTCACGTCTAGTTTTTGAGATATTCTTATTTAAATAAAATACTGATATTGAAATATTTAATAATCTTAATGTATTACATAATGTTTGTCAAAGTAGGTACCTGCACTTTCATTATTTATGGCTTATTTTATTCCTTGTATACCTAGCTTTCCCAATAAGGACAAAATTTGTAAAATATTTGCCGATTTAAGTTTTTTACGAGCTTTTGAAAACAAAAAAAAAATTTTTATAAAAATATTTTTTTTCGCCATCAATTTCTGAATAACTTCGAAACAGTTGAAAACTAAAAAAATTATGTAAAGTTGAGTAAAAGGTTATTTTATCCCTCATCTTTTGGTGTTTCAATTACTAAAAACGAACAGTCCGTTAAAGAGTTATTTAGAAATAAGTTAGCGTGGTGGCCTTATTTAGGGGAAAATATTAGCCATGCCCATAAAAAAAATTGTACGTGGTAGGCGAAAACTGAAAGCTGATTTAAGTTTAACTAGTTGAGATCACTATATTCCACATATTTATGTTCAGGAATATACACACCAGTGTTGGAATCTGACAATGTTTAAATTGTACCGTCCCAGTGATAAAATTGTACCAAATCATCATCAATTGTACCAACATTTGACATTAAGGAAAAAAATAAGCAAAACATACATACAGTAGCTCGACATTAAAAGATGCTAATTAAAACTTAAATACTAAGGTATTTTAAAGTGATGATAATTGACCTTCATTCCTTGAATTTCTTTTCTGTGGACCTTAGTCAACGAAAATCAAAGCGTATACGAATTTTTAAAATTAAGGTAAAGGAAATCCCGCAATTCCTAAAATAAATGGCTAAAATTCCAAAATTGGAACTTGGTTTAAAATATAAAATTTTTATAATTTCATAGGAATTTCTTTTATGAAAAAAAAGATTAATGGCCCTTTTTTAGGCTAAAATACACAAAAATTCAATAATTTTGAAGTTTTTCAATTGAAAATCATCTAGTTGTTAACTCAACGAAAAAATCGATTAAATTATAAATGTATAATCTATAATATATCTATATATGAACGGGATATTTTGAAAGTGGTATAAGTCCATTTTTTATACATATATTGAGATATTTAAGGGTTTGCGTTTGAATCAATTGAAAAATATTGGTCAACTTTAGTCAATTCGAGTGATGTTTTTTACACTATACACCTTTTAAATTTTATTTTGAAATAATATAAACTAAAATTATTTGGAAAATTCACGTTTTTTGTAGTTCCACATGGCCTTATTCTACTTTCAGAAATAACATATTAAGCTTTACTAAAGTGGATTTTTATGTAAAAGATAATAGTTAAAATGAAGACATTTAAATACACGAATAACCAAGTTTATTAAGAGTTAATATCAGTTATATTAAGAATGTAAAAATGAAAATAACTTTGTTAATTTTCTTTTATAGCTAACAAAGTATTTATGGTGAATAGGTGGTATATAAAGTAATAAACTTATCATATCGTTATATTTCTCTCTTGTTATGTTTCTCGAAGTTTTATAAAGTGACAACATATTAATTTTGTCTACCCTTTTCTCCAAATAAAATAATAATAGAATTGTACAGCAAAATGTTTTTTATATTTTATGTCAAAAAATACAAGTCTATTGAAATTTTTTTTGTTGTATTATGGAAAGAAGGCGTCTATAGCTCATTAAAATTACTGTAAACTCGAAAGGGGACATGTAGATAAGCCCGGAAATTTGAGCACCTCGTGCATACATTTTTTTATATGTCACCAAAAGTTTATTTATAAGTTAAAGAAGAGTGGATTATTATACAACGTGTTATAAAAACTCTCTTTTCCTTTTTTTAATACGATGTCATTACAATATAAAATATAGTTTGATAAAAGATACTAAACAGTTAATCTAACTAAAGTGATAATATAATTTTTATTTAAACAAACAAAACACCAAATTATAAAGAAACATATCTTTTGTGTGATAAAATATAATCGGCAAACAAAAGTACACAGCATTATTATCTGAAGGGAAATAAAACGAGTATGGCCACCAATCCCATTGCGATAATTTTTAAGTGATTTTATTTAAATGCTGTTCGAAAATTTTCGCAAAGATATTGCTACACCTGCTCATAGCTCAAGTTCAGCTAGAAACAAATTTATTTGATTATTTTATTTTCATTTTCAACAACATGCCGAAATAAGATGTAAAAATATTTTAATTGTTGTCACGAATAATCGCTTTAAATATTAATTTAAAATTTTAATATGTTCACTTTTACACGTCAAATCAGATTATTTTGCTAAAGTTAAATTTAATGGAATTTTTTCTACTTTATAGTCTTTTTTCAATTTTATATGTATATGTATTTATTCTCACCGAAGAACATTATTAAATATTAAACATATTAAATTTTACTAAAATTTTCTTTAATTCTACATTTATTTAATAAAATAAAAATCTAAATAAAATGAACAAAAACTATAATAGAAAAGTAACTCATTTTCTGTCGGTCTCTCTATCTGTCTGTCTGTCTGTCTGTCTGTATTCGCATCACGTAAAAACTTCTGAATGAATTTCAAAAACATTTTGTAAGGAGGTGCCTTAGTATTCTGACTCCAATATAGGATACCTTTTTCCATTAATATATCTCATTTCCAGGAGAAAGTGGAGAAAATGTAGTGAAACTACTCCGATTTGTTTTACAGATTTAAAGATACTGCATACTTTAAGGCAACTTTTATTTTTGATAGCAGGCTATTTTAAACACGGTTGCACAACAGATGGCGCTGTTTTAAAGTAATGACAACATATGAATTGAAACCGGGATATTTTAAACACAGTTGCGCAATATATTGCGCTGATTTAAAATAATCACAAATTATAAATTTCTTACTGCCAAATAGCCAATTGAATAAAGTTTCTATTTAATTTGTATTTTTACTTTGTGGAATTTAATTGTTATTGTAATATTTTAAACTTGTTTTACAGAGCTTTACAATAATTTTTAGAACTTTAGAAGTTCATATAAATTTTAAAGCTTTATAGAAATTTTAGAATTTTATCCAGGGATGGGTAGCCTTGTATAAAGTAAATACGTAAGAGTCTTAAAATTTGGTGTGGATTACTTTCTATACTATATCTATCTGCTGTAGAGGCACTAGCCTGAGTTATATACCTACATATATACAATTATTTGTCCAACTGTAGCGGCTTATATATTGCACGCAAAGAGATAACAGCAAAAATCGGATGGGTAAAAACTTTATAACTGCTATTTTATAGCAACTACTTGGTGCAACATCGGTCGGTAATATGGATGGCTATATCTGCTGGCCAGCCCACAAGTAACTGGACAATAGAAAAAATTCAAGTAGATTTTTGAAACAATTATAACAATTTATAAATACACTTATAGTTCAAATAAATCAGTCAAGTGCGAGTTAGATTCACACATGTAGGGTTCTGTACTAAGTTTAGTACAACTTTAAAAATTAAAGATGTTAATTTTTTCATGTTTTATGGGGAAACCAACCTTTAATTTTAAAATTAAAGTTATATTCACGAAAATTGCATCACTATTGGAACACTCTTTAAATTTTAGTAATTGTTGTTATAGCGGCCATGTTAATACACTTTCTATAAAAATATCAGGCACCTGCCTATTGCGTTTCAAAAAATTATGTAATATACGTGAAAAACATATCACTGAGTCACTAGTCATTAGTAATTGTTGTAGCAGCCGAAGAACATTTCAAAAAAAGGGTTTTTACGTACAAATCATCTCTCTATCCGAACACACTTTAATTTTGTTATTTTTTATAGCGGCCATGGTATTTCTCTTTCTGTTAATACATCAAGAGTCTATCTTTTACGATTAAAAAAATAAGTCACTATACGTGAAAAACATGTCACTGTCGGAACACCCTTTAATTTTGAGTAAACGTCACAGCGACCGTGGCAACATATCGCATCTTCTGTGCAAATTATAAGAGTCTACCTATTACGGTTCAAAAAAATAAAGCGTTATACATTCAAATCACGTCACTGTCGGAAAACCCTTTAATTTTTACTGTTTTTATAGGGGTCATAATAATACACAATTTGTGAAAATTTCAAGAGTCTATCTATTGTTGTTAAAAAATTAGCCTTATACTTGCAAATCACACCACTATCAGAACACCCTTTAATTTTTCGGTCTATTTTTTTAGATTTGTTTATAAAGCGAACTAAGTTTTAATTACTGTTTGTAAATTTTTAGTGTATGCCTCCTACAGTTCAATAAATAAACACATACTCGTGAACAACACCTCTCTATCGGAACACCCTATAAGTTTTAATATTTTTTGCTATAGCGGCCACAGTTATACACCTGCTGTGAAAATTTCAAGTCTACCTATTATGGTTCAAAACTTAGGCCTCATACATGAAAATCACGCCACTATCGGAACACCCTTTAATTTTTAGTTTTATTTTTTTACAGTTGTTTATATAGTGAACTAAGTTTTAATTACTGCTTGCATATTTTTAGTGTATTCCTCCTACAGTTCAAGAAATAAACACATATTCGTGAATAACACCTCTCTATCGGAACACCCTATAAGTTTTAGTATTTTCTACTATAGTGGCCACAGTTATTCGTTTCTGTGAAAATTTCAAGAGTCTGCCTATTACGTTTCCAGTGATAAAATGCGCTGACAGACGGACAGACATTGTAGCGAAAACAATAGGGTGACGTTTTTACCCATTGGGTGCGGAACCCTAAAAAGCAAATGTTGGGTCATGAAATTTATTTACCAAAGCAAAGTATAAACTATATTGTAGATTATTTACATTATAAGTGCTATTAGTTTTCACTTTTATCGGCAGCCCCAAAGACTGCTCCGCATAAGAAAAACAAATTGTTAAAAATTTCCTTTTTTATCATGATGAATAGCAAATTAAAGCGTATGAAATTCCCTTTAAAATGAGCTATCACTCAACTAACTATGGTTTATAGAACTGGAATTAGAACATATTTAATGCTTAAACACATATGAGCCGTTAATTTCTAAAGTGGTATAAGTCACTTTTCAAAAGTACCAAGTTAATACCAAGATAACATTGATTACAATTTAACGGTATTTCTTAATTTTTACAAAGAATTGCAATCAAATGTTAAGCGCCACTTGGTGTAATAGAAATGGCTTTGGGAAAACCAAAATATACATATATGCACTCTAGTCCCTAAATATATCGATTAAAAACGAAAGTGACTTATGCCACTTTTAAAATAAACGGCTCATCTGCAAAGAAACGATATTTTTCTATTTTGATAACTGAATTGCTAAAAAATGTAAGTAATCGATTATTTTTAAAAATATATTTTAATTCAGGGAATCAACGAATATAAATGAAAAAAAAAAGTTTCAATAAAATCGGAGTGATAAATTTGAAAACAATTTTTATTTTCTTGATTTGATATGGAATTAACGTTTTAATCATACAATTGAATATAAATGCAAAAAACACAACGATAAACAATAGACCATCACAATTTTGTCACGTGTCCGGCAAAAAATACTGTAGATTTATTGCGTACGAAGAATACAAATGGACGACTGGCATGGAAAACTCGATTAGAACTACCATATCTGGTCATAAGTGTCATATCTAAAGAAATAGAAAATAATATATAACAATTTCATCAACATAAAGCCTATTAAAACTTACCGGTGAAAGCAGCTTTACCTGTACCGGCTTCATTACAATCTAAGAGTACTTTGTGTTTCACATCCGAAATGCTGGTAAACGTACCATTTAAGGTGGAATTATGTTTAAACATTGAAATAATACCCGTTTTCTTGAGAGCTTGTATCAAATTGATATCAAATTCGATCCGAAATTTGGGTAAAATCACATCAATAAACTTTGGCCTCATCTTCGATGTAATGTCATTCAAATCTATTACGCTTAATTTTTTTTCTAATTTTTGCAATCCCTGTATTTTATTGGGCAGTATAATCAGCATAGAAATATCTGAATTTTTATAAGGCATTTCTAAAGCTGTAGCCTCTAGTTCGACCAATTCAGTATAATTATATTTATTTGTTTGATACATAGTGTCCACACTAACTCTCTCGCTTGTGCTAATATGAAAAAGATTTTTATGGGTATTTTCCTGTGGAAAGGGGAGTAACCATTTGGCCTTAAAATAAATGCCATTTACTAAAATAGCATCGGTATCAGCAGTGACGTCGTTCGAATTCAAAAGGTGTTTTATTTTATTTTCTGTCTTTTTTTCAATCCATCGATTTATTTTTTCCACAACTGTTAAAGTCTGGCCAAAATCAACATTTTCCGCTTGAAAGTCGAAATCCTCTTGACCAATTTTGTTAAATTTATCCGAAATTATGATTTCTTGACTAACGTACAAACGATTGGCCATTACGAGTTTCGGCGTGTCATTCAGACCTTTGGTGTTTTCGAATATGGTTTTTAAAAACATAACATATCTGAAATTAAGAAATGGTTTGTTTTTTATGCGCACTTTTAAGGCTCTACGTATTTCTTCGGCCGTGCGTCCTTCGGTAGACAAATAGATTAACACCATACTGGTATATATGGAGACAGGCGAGTAGACTACATTTTTAGTAGAGCTAATATTTCCAATAGCATTTAGTAAAGCGGTAGCATATAAATTATTACTTGTAGGCTCGGACTCTGTGGTTGAATGTGTCACAAAAGAATGCAATTGTAATGCAAGAATCGTTATACAAACTAAAACTGAAGTCAGAAAAAAATTCAAATTTTAAATAAATTTATAATTTTCTGTATAAAATATTTAAATGGTATAATAATACAGTTATATGCAAAAAAAAAAAACTAAGCAACCTGTTTTTGCCCGACCGTGTCAAAATATTTTACTAAAATATCAAGAAAAATCTAAATAAGATGAGCTGTGTTCGCAAACACTTCTAGGACAAATTCTTCATTATAATGAAAATAACGAAACATTATAGTAAAAAATAAAACTGGTTTACTTTAAATAATTAAAATAAATTATATATGTATATGTAAAAGGAGGTATTTTTAAGAAAAGGTTTTAAATATTTAATATTTATTTTAATTAATATAAATATTTTTATACATATCGTCACCTAAAATGCAAAAGGCCGTAACTACACTTTTTAGTTTTCTACAGGAGAAGGAATAAACGTTATAAATTAAAGACTATTAGTTTTCATTTTTTACAAAAATTTAAACTAAAAAACAATAACGCAATAACACACATTGAAAGATAATCAAAGCCAACTTTGTTTTGATTTTTTTTTTGGAAAGGTGCAGTTACGGCTCTTTGGTTTAGTTGACGTTGCAATTACGGTCTTTTGTTTTTCACCAATAAAGTCGTTATTTTTGGACGTATACCTGTAAAATTTGCTGTGTAGATGAGTTTCGGTTAAGTTCGTCATAATCAAACAAAAAGTAAATTTTGAATTTTTGAGTAGTTACGGCCTTTTGCATTTTAGGTGACGATATAAGTAGAAAAACTTTTTAGATATTTGTTTAACATAAGTAATGATTTAACGATTTAATTTAAAAGTAACAATTTATAAAGATCAACCTCTAATTCATTTTGATCAAGATTAAAATTGCTTAGGTTCAGTTTTCAAAGTTATTCAGGTTTTTGTCACCTGTACAAAGCCATAATATAAAAAATAACCAACGCACACTTGTTCATCTTATTTATCTTATTTTACAATAGTATATGTTTGTTGTTGGTAACTTGCTTTGAAAATTTGTTATAAAAATACAATTTCAATTCATACAAGGCACATTCATCACATAACCTCTCTACGAAGGGGAAATATTAAGGCGAAAATTTAAAAATTTTTTTTTATATGGAGTTTGCCAGTTCAACTTCTATTTAAGGGAAAAAATTGTAAGTTTAATTGTCAAAATCCATATAAAAAAAATTAATTATTTTCGCCTTAATATTTCCCCTCAGTAGTGAGGCTACCTTGATTTCATATGTTTTGAAAATATTGTATCGAGACCATACCTGGGACTAAGTAAGTTTTTTATTTGAATAAATTATGAAAATCTTTGTAATCTGTAATCATCGGTGCCTTTATTTTATTTTATATTTAATGTTATATATTTATAGTGCTTTTACCCCGCAAATTTATTCAATCTACATATGTATATTAAAATTACAATATTTGCAATTATTACTTCCCATTTTCTCAATCTTACCAAAATTAGCTAAAGCCTACCATTCTAAAAATCCCAAAAAGATCTACCAAATTTGAGAGGAAAAATCCAAAAATGGTAACGTTGGTTTTGAAAATATTTATTGTATTTTGAGTACTATTATTTTTAGAGTAAAAAACGATACAATTCTACAATTTCGAAGCCTGCTCACAAGCTGTTTGAGTTAAAGTGTATTTACATAAACTTTAAACGATACAAGGGAGCTTGTGAAATGAGCAAATTTCATTATTCTAAAGGGCCCTTACATTGTGGGCTTTAATACACGACTGCTAAATACGTTGCGCCTTTATTATGGGACTCTATAGATATAATGGGTGATTTTATTGAGGTTAGGATTTTCATGCATTAGTATTTGACAGATCACGTGAGATTTCAGACATGGTGCCAAAGAGAAAGATGCTCAGTATGCTTTGACATTTCATCATGAATAGACTTACTAACGAGCAAAGCTTGCAAATCATTGAATTTTATTACCAAAATCAGTGTTCGGTTCGAAATGTTCAAATGTGACAAATTTTGTTCAGCGATGAGGCTCATTTCTGGTTGAATGGCTACGTAAATAAGCAAAATTGCCGCATTTGGAGTGAAGAGCAACCAGAAGCCGTTCAAGAACTGCCCATGCATCCCGAAAAATGCACTGTTTGGTGTGGTTTGTACGCTGGTGGAATCATTGGACCGTATTTTTTCAAAGATGCTGTTGGGCGCAACGTTACGGTGAATGGCGATCGCTATCGTTCGATGCTAACAAACTTTTTGTTGCCAAAAATGGAACAACTGAACTTGGTTGACATGTGGTTTCAACAAGATGGCGCTACATGCCACACAGCTCGCGATTCTATGGCCATTTTGAGGGAAAACTTCGGAGAACAATTCATCTCAAGAAATGGACCGGTAAGTTGGCCACCAAGATCATGCGATTTGACGCCTTTAGACTATTTTTTGTGGGGCTACATCAAGTCTAAAGTCTACAGAAATAAGCCAGCAACTATTCCAGCTTTGGAAGACAACATTTCCGAAGAAATTCGGGCTATTCCGGCCGAAATGCTCGAAAAAGTTGCCCAAAATTGGACTTTCCGAATGGACCACCTAAGACGCAGCCGCGGTCAACATTTAAATGAAATTATCTTCAAAAAGTAAGTGTCATGGACCAATCTAACGTTTCAAATAAAGAACCGATGAGATTTTGCAAATTTTATGCGTTTTTTTTAAAAAAAAAGTTCTCAAGCTCTTAAAAAATCACTCGTTACAAGGTTCCTGTAGATATAGGAAAGACGCCTAAATAAATATGCAGTAATTGTGAACTAAATCTAACCAGCCTAACGAGCGATACGCATATGGCCCCAGCAGCATCAAGTCTAGCTGACCATGTTATTTTATTGTCATCAGGTTATGTCGAACACCAAATTTCAGCCTATGAGAACTGTATTTTATTTTAAAAAATACATACTTTTTTTTGGTTTCTTTAAGTAAACATTTCATTACATTAAATAAAGGATTGAATAAAATACAACAATTAGTTCACACTGAGTAATATAAAAAAAAACTAGATTGTCATTGATGTCATTCAACAACTCTTGAGTGATACTAACGCGACGTTGCTTTTACTCTAAATTTAGCAATTTTAGAACAAACTTCGCTAACACACGTTTCATGCCCAAAACATTCGAGAAGATTACATGACAAGAGACGATTGATATACCAACTTCCTCTACAACTTCCCTAATAGTGATTCGACGATTTTCCAAAACAATTTTCATTTTCACTGTTTCAATGTTTTCTGCACTTGTTTACGTGGTTACAACCCCAGGACGCTCATCGTCATCAACATCTTCTCGGAATTCAGTAAAGCGCTTGTACGACTTATAAACACTTTTTTGAGACAAAGTGAACTTGCCGAATGCCAGAGTCAACATTTCAAGTACCTTGGAAGACATTAGCACAATTTTTAACGCAAAATTCAATACAAATTCTTTGAAAAATTGTTTTCAAAACTCGAAAATCGAAGACCACACAAAAACATGACTAACCTTTTCAGTTGTCAGCAACAAACTAGTAAACCAAATTGGCTGATAATGCCAACATATGATTAACACATGTGTTCCAACACATGTGTACTAAAATAACAAAAAAAATTCGATAATAGAAAATTCAAAATAGGTCCTTTTCTTTTGAACAGACCCCGTATCTATTTGCAATCCAGTTTACTCCAGTTATACATGGAGATTTCAGGAAATTATGATTATAGATGGCTGTTTAAAATAATTTTAAATTAAATAACTTAATTACCTGTAGTTTTCACGCAAAACATTTTTCTGAAGTTTAAAAAAATTCCTTTTGTCTTAATAAAAAATAAGTTTTACTAATTTTTTTCGAGCTTTGTTTTTGTTTAAAACTTTTATGCAGAAGTAATATAAGTTTTCTAGTTTTAGTTAGAACCGCTTTGAATTTGTTAACTAATTTCTATTGAAGAACAAAACTTTTTACACGAAATCCTACTTTATATATGCAAAATTCTTCCAAATTAAGATAATTATATTTACTTTTATTTACGCGTGGCATTTAAGTAAAACTATTAACCCTTTAACTGCTTAAATTTCTTTTGAAAAATGTTTTTTGCCTGCTTACTTATTTTTCAACGATGACGAGTATACTCGACGAAAACAGAGTAAAACTTTTTCGCCGTTTAATTTTTTAATTGGGACAAAAAAATCAAGCGTTTTCTATAGAAAATTTTAATTGTTTACGTTGTAAACAAAAATAATTTATTTCATAGATAAAAAATATACATTACGAAGATGAAATTTTTACATTTTATGTAATTTAAATGTAACGTTTTAATTACGACGAGGTAATTGTCCTGCCGTTAATTTTAACAATATAACTATACCACAAAAAGAATCGATTAAATATCTGGAAATCCATATTGATAAAAGATTAACGTGGAAAACTCATATTCTTTTTTTGAAGTCGGTTAACAAGAAAACTATATTGGTTACTTAATCCCAAATCAAAATTAAGCTTGCCAAACAAGATTTTTTATATATAAAACCATATTAAAACCAGTATGGACTTATGGCATTCAACTCTGGCGTACAGCCAGCATTTCAAACATTGAGATTCTATAAAGGTATCAATCAAAAACTCTTAGGTCAATTCTTAATGCTCCATGGTACGTGTCAAATAACACAATCCACAATGATCTATACCAACAGGTATAGAGGAAATTCGGAGATACAGTGAAACCTAGGTAGGTAGGAAAGACTGCGTCATTACGTGAACCCGTTAGTTATTGTACTACTAGATGACACAGAAGAAACAAGAAGACCTAAAAGGCACCATATCCTGGATTTGTCGTTTACAAACTAACCATTTTACTTGTTCTTTGAATAAAAACTAGTTTTTATCTTTTTTATAATCTTTATTTATGTGAATGTATTTTCCAATTGTAATACATTACAAATATCGCTTTTGTTTTATATAAATATGTAAATCAACATAAATTTTGTCATATGTTGTTCTTAATGAAGTTCAACATAATATGTTATACTTATCACCAAATTTACTTATTATCCTTGATTGGATAGATTGTAAAGAAAGAATTCCAAAAAAAAGAAAAGTCTACATATTTGAGTTTATATTTTTTTTAATGCTCTTTATTTGCAATGCTTAAAGAAAAAATATTAAAGTTGTTTCATTGATTTATAATATGAATGCATTTTTTTTATTTTCATGGCGAGCATACTCGATATTATGCCAAAAATTGTCGTTTAGCCATGACGAGTATTCTCTACATAAACAGTTAAAGGGTTAAGGGATTAAAAGATGACACAGCGAAGACTCCATATTTGGGTTTTTATTGTACCCCTTTTAAAAATGTGTAAACAAATGTTTATAATTTTACCTTTTTTTCTTATCTTATGTTGAAGGGGCGTTTCAAAAGACCCCCAAATAGTTCTGCTCTTTGCAAACCCAAGTGTTTAGCTAGTCTTCAGAAATAGTTCTTTCTTCGTTTGTTTATTCTCCCTAGCAACAACTCAATCGGTTTGAATGACTATCTTTTTAGAAGATAGCGGGATAATTTTTAAGGATAAATGGGAAAAATTTAAAAAATAGACATAAATATATAGATACGAAAAATGCTGAAAATGGATGTAGCGATTTATAAAATGAACTTCATTTTATAGATCGGGGGTATGCTATGCTACCCCCACTTAACCAAATTTCAAAGGTAATATTATCGAAAAATAAAAATAAATAAAATACAAAAATAGTTAAATCAACTTAATTTTTATTCGAATCTATACCATTATTCATTTAAATAAACCAATGTTATTCAAATCAACAGAAATTTTTTTGTTAAAAATATATTCTATTGAATTGAATAAAAATTTGTTAAAAATTTAAATAAAATTTCTTTAAGTTCATTAACCATTAATCATTTACAGCAGTCGTAACACATCATAAGAAAAACAACAAATTTTGCATCCTTTAAGGAAGCTAATGTGAGTCATTTATTCCTGGACTAGCTTAGCCTACATAACTACGTTGTGTGCGTCCTGATAATATTTTGTTTGATTTTTCTTTGAAAGTAATCCACACCTAACTTTAAGACTCTTACGTATTTACTTCATATATAGCTGCCCATCCCTGGATTAAATTCTAAAATTTATATAAAATTGTAAAAATTACTGTAACGGTGTAATTCCACAAAGTAAAAATACAATTCAAATAGAAACTTTATTCAATTTTATACTTGGCAGTAAGTAATTCATATTTTGTCATTATTTTAAAGCAGCGCCATCTGTTGTGCAACCGTGTTTAAAATAGCCTGCTTTCAAAAATAAAAGTTGCCTTAAAGTATGCAGTACCTTGAAATCTGTAAAACAAATCGGAGTAATTTCACTACTTTTTCTCCACTTTCTCTTGGAAATGAGATGTATTTATGGAAAATGGTATCCTATATTGGAGTCAGAATACTAGGGTACCTCCTCACAAAATGTTTTTGAAATTCATTTAAAAGTTTTTACGTGATGCGAACACAGACAGACAGACAGAAAATTACTTACTTTTCTATTATAGTTTTCGTTCATTTTATTTAGATTTTTATTTTATTAAATAAATGTAGAATTAAAGAAAATTTTAGTAAAATTTAATATGTTTAATATTTAATAATGTTCTTCGGTGAGAATAAATACATATACATATAAAATTTAAAAAAGACCTTAAAGTAGAAAAAATTTTGTTAAATTTAACTTTAGCAAAATAATCTGATTTGACGTGTAAAAGTGAACATTTTAAAATTCAAAATTAATATTTATAGCGATTATTCCTGACAATAATCAAAATATTTTTACAGCTTATTTCGGCATGTTGTTGAAAATGAAAATAAAATAATCAAATAAATTTGTTTCTAGCTGAACTTGAGCTATGAGCAGGTGTAGCAATATCTTTGCGAAAATTTTCGAACAGCATTTAAATAAAATCACTTAAAAATTATCGCAATGGGATTGGTGGCGATACTCGTTTTATTTCCCTTCAGATAATAATGCTGTGTACTTTTGTTTGCCGATTATATTTTATCACACAAAAGATATGTTTCTTTATAATTTGGTGTTTTGTTTGTTTAAATAAAAATTATATTATCACTTTAGTTAGATTAACTGTTTAGTATCTTTTATCAAACTATATTTTATATCGTAATGACATCGTATTAAAAAAAGGAAAAGAGAGTTTTTATAACACGTTGTATAATAATCCACTCTTCTTTAACTTATAAATAAACTTTTGGTGACATATAAAAAAATGTATGCACGAGGTGCTCAAATTTCTGCATTTCCCCTTTCGAGTTTACAGTAATTTTAATGAGCTATAGACGCCTTCTTTGCATAATATAATAAAAACAATTTCAATAGACTTGTATTTTTTGACATAAAATAAAAAAAAAAAAAATTTTGCTGTACAATTCTATTATTATTTTATTTGGAGAAAAGGGTAGACAAAAAAACCGCAGCTAAATTAATATGTTGTCACTTTATAAAACTTCGAGAAACATAACAAGAGAGAAATATAACGATATGATAAGTTTATTACTTTATATACCACCTATTCACCTTAGATACTTCAACTTGTTAACTGTAAAAGAAAATTAACAAAGTTATTTTCATTTTTACATTCTTAATATAACTGATATTAACTCTTAATAAACTTGGTTATTCGTGTATTTAAATGTCTTCATTTTAACTATTATTTTTTACATAAAAATCCACTTTAGTAAAGCTTATTATGTTATTTCTGAAAATAGAATAAGGCCATGTGGAACTACAAAAAACGTGAATTTTCCAAATAATTTTAGTTTATATTATTTCATAATAAAATTTAAAAGGTGTATAGTGTAAAAAACATCACTCGAATTGACTAAAGTTGACCAATATTTTTCAATTGATTCAAACGCAAACCCTTAAATATCTCAATATATGTATAAAAAAATGGACTTATACCACTTTCAAAATATCCCGTTCATATATAGATATATTATAGATTATAGATTTATAATTTAATCGATTTTTTCGTTGAGTTAACAACTAGATGATTTTCAATTTAAAAACTTCATAATTATTGAATTTTTGTGTATTTTAGCCTAAAAAAGGGTCATTAATCTTTTTTTCATAAAATAAATTCCATTGAAATTATAAAAA
Source organism: Phasia obesa (assembly GCA_949628195.1). Classification (NCBI taxonomy): domain Eukaryota; kingdom Metazoa; phylum Arthropoda; class Insecta; order Diptera; family Tachinidae; genus Phasia; species Phasia obesa. The sequence continues at coordinate 114,543,101 of OX451219.1, read as the reverse complement.
TTTTATAATTAAACAAAATTGCGTGTAAAAGTGATGATCCTAGTAGAATATGGAGGTCCTTTAATTTGATATATTTTACATCGAAAATTTGTCATTATCCTACATGTTCTAAAATACCAAAGGGATCGGAAAAAGAAGACTGCTGTAAAAAAGCTATATATATATTCCCATTATTGCTGAAAGTATTTCATAACCCTAGTCCATATGTGGACTTTATGGGCCAAAGCCAAAAAATTCCAATTTTGGGATTTTTGCTATTTATTTTAGGAACTGGGGGATTTCGTTTGCCTTAATTTTAAAAATTCGTATAGGCTTTGATTTTCGTTGACTAAGGTCCACAGAAAAGAAATTCAAGGAATGAAGGTCAATTATCATCACTTTAAAATACCTTAGTATTTAAGTTTTAATTAGCAGTTGGTACAATTGATGATGATTTGGTACAATTTTATCACTGGGACGGTACAATTTAAACATTGTCAGATCCACTGGTGCGTATATTCCTGAACATAAATATGTGGAATATAGGGATCTCAACTAGTTAAACTTAAATCCGCTTTCAGTTTTCGCCTACCACGTACAATTTTTTTTATGCGCATGGCTAATATTTGCCCCTAAATAAAGCGACCACGCTAACTTATTTCTAAATAACTCTTTAACGGACTCCCAGAGGAGTATTTCACCCAAAAAGCTGGCCAAAAAGGCAAAACTGAATTTTAAGAAATCTAAAGAACTAAGTACGCAGCTCGACAGACAACAATATTTTACATTATATTGTAAATTTTGAAGATTTTTAGTTGCGATTTGTAGCTCTGAGACCCTGCTAAATTCAGGAAAGTGAAGAAAATTATATGAGATTTAAATGTTTTTTTTTTCGATTTCTGGATGTTTATATGATATTTTTTTTGCGGCTAAACGAATAAAGGTTTAACAAAGATTATTTTTTTCGCTGAAAGGTTTGATCAAAAGTTATTTAAAAAAGAAAAAAAATTAAAATATGTTTAATATTCATGTTGAAACAATTCGTTCTAAAGCTAAAAAAAAACAAATTATACACTTTTTTTTGGCAAAAAAATGAAAAGAAGAGATTTTTAAGTGAGGTTAGCATGTCTACGAATTATGCTTGTTATTTCACATTTCTTTTATTTTTGCTCATCGGGCACTTTTTCTTATACATTTATATCGTCATAAACTTTTATGTATTTTGAATTATTGATTTCATAAAGTTTATATAAGTTTATAAAGTATTAAATAATATAAAATGAATATAATAAAGCCTTTTTTCATAAAAAATACTATTTTATAAGAGCCTTACAATTTTCAAAATTTTTTTTTAATAAGACTGTAAATCATATGTATGTTTGTAAATATAGTCTGTCAAGAATGAGTTTAAACCTTTAAAATCAACATTTGTTAATTGAGTTTTGCGATTTATACCGTCTTTTATTCCTTAGGAATGTGGCTTTTAGAAAAATCTTTAAAATTTTAACTTTTTGGTTCTTAAATTTTTATATTGCATTTTGAATACAAAAAATATGACGCATTTTGCATGTAAAATTTTTTTTAACAACTCCAAAATAGTAATAGATATAAAATATATGGTTAATTAAAGAGAATTTTCCGGTGCATCTTCTGATCCTACTGCTTTTAAAATCGGAGAACACGTTTTCAAGTTATGGGAAAATATATAAGGCAACACAACGATTTAGGGGGTGAAGTATGCCACGCCTTTAAAAGAAAATCCTTACGTACTAGAGAAAAACGGAAAACAGATTTGAATTAAGGGCATCAAAATCCATATAGTCCACATACTTTTATTTCTAGGGTAGAGAAAAATTTTTTTGTTGCGCAGTGTAATTTCTTCAAAATCTGCCACTAGACTTTTTATATCATACTACATCTAAAACTATCAAAAAACTAAAACTTTTAATTAAAAAAACACCTATAATAATTTTGGCCAGCCTTAGTCAACCATACCTTTTAGTCAACTTTACATAATTTTTTTAGTTTTCAACTGTTTCGAAGTTATTCAGAAATTGATGGCGAAAAAAAATATTTTTAATGAAAAAAATTTCAAAAACTCGTAAAAAACTTAAATCGGCAAATATTTTGTCCTTATTGGGAAAGCTAGGTATACCAGGATTAAAGTAAGCCATAAATAATGAATATCGATGTACAAATTAAGTGCAGGTACCTACTTTGACAAACATTATGTAACACATTAAGATTATTAAATATTTCAATATCAGTATTTTATTTAAATAAGAATATCTCAAAAACTAGACGTGAATCAATTTGTAAACAAATTTGGATTTAGCACATACATAAAACTCCAGTAAGGCTACATAACAAGGTTCAAGCTCCCGCCATTTTTTGTCGACCAGTGTAATCACAATAACTACATATTTAATATTTTTTTAATTTATTTAAATAAGAATATCCCGAAAACTAGACGTGATAGAAAAAATCTGTGAACAGATTTCAATTCAACACACAAAAGCCAATTAAAAAAATCGCATAACAAAGATTTTGCCTCCGACTTTGTTTTGTATTAAATTCTTTTCTTTATATGAAGTTTGACAATTAAACTGCCATTTAAGGAGAAAAATTGTAAGTTTAACTGCCAAAATCCATATAAGAAAATTTTAAATTTTCGCCTTAACCCATTTAGACCCAAATACAAGCTGGATGTAGTATTTTTTTTAAACAACCTTATTAACGTGATTTTTACAGACTAATTAACTATTTTACAGCAACAAATTAACAAAATAAATTTTCAGTTTTGGGTAAAAAGTCCGTCATCAACTGGGGACAATGGGCCTCAGTATGATATTTTTCGAAACTCTTGGAAAAATTCATCCGGACTGCAATATAATTCTTGCAAAAAAAAACCGACTACAAAACAAATGTATGTGCATATGTGCATCAATTCTAAACTAAAAATTTAAAAGGAAGTAATCTGTAAGAACTAGTACCCAAATCAAATACTTTTATACTTTTTGCTCTAACGAACATAGTTTTATACCTTCTGTACATTCAAATGTCTATCCATAACGGTTCAGCAGATAAAGCCATATACGACAAATAACATCAGATATGACGACACCCTTTATTTTTAAAGTAATAAAAAGTAACGGTTCCAAAGATATGGCCATATAGGTTAAACAATATCACCTAGGGGACACCCTTTAAGGTACAATTTTAAATTAAACACTTATTTTCAAGGACAGATTCTGTGTAAAAATGTCTATCTGAAACGGTTTAAAAGTTTGGCCATATGCATCAATTTACATCAACTATCGAGACACCCTTTATAACTTTAAATATTTATAAAATAAATTTTAATTATTTATAAAAGTTATTATACGGGACATAGTAGTGGAGATTCTGTATAATTTTCAAGTGTTTTTTTATAACGGTTCAAAAAATAGGGTTAGATAGATAAAATTACATCAATTATGGGGACACCCTTAGGTTTCCAAATTTAAATTATATACTTTATGTTTTAACGGACTTGGAATTACTGGTTCATTGTAAATTTCAACCGTCTCTCTGTTACGGTTCAAAAGTTTTGCAATATACATCAAATTACATCAACTATTGGGACACCCTTTAACTTCTAATTATAGATATTTAATTTCTGATTATAAATATTGGACATTCTGTTTAATTTTCAAGTGATTGTCTACAATGGTTCAAAGGGTTCATATATTTAAATTGACGTCACATATGGGGACACCCTTTAATTTTTAAGTTTATTTTTTAAGTTTATTTTATATATATATATATAAACATGTTGCGTGAATCACCACAAAATCTATATCAGCGAAAATCAAAACATGTTTCGTTTAGTTCAAACTTAAACATTGCAGTGTTGCTAACGGTTGTGTGTTAAAATTATCATTGTGTTAATAGAATGAATGAAAATATAGCTTTCATTTGTTTGCATAAAGACAAACAGAATGGCAGGAATACCGATGGACAGAACAGTCAAACATACAGTCAGACGGACCATCTGATAGTCAGACCGTCAGACAGACAAACCAGCAGACAGTCAGTGAGACCATCAGACAGTTCGTCAGTGACGATCTGACGTCACACAGTCCTTCAGCAGTCAGTCAGTCAGACAAACAATCAGTCAGACCATCAAATAGGCAGACTGTCAGATAGTCAGACCGTCAAATATTCTGACCGTCAGATAGTCAAATAGTCAGGCTATCAGACCGTCAGTTTGTCAGACCGTCAGTTTGTCAGTCAGCCAGATAGTGAGTAAGGCCGTAAGATCGTCCGTCAAACAGTCAGGCAGTCATTCACTCAGATCGTCGGACAATCAGACCGTCTAACAGTGAGTTAGACCGTCAGTTTGTCAAACAGTCAGACCGTCAGGCAGTGAGTCAGGCCGACAAACAGTCAGACCGTCAAACTGTCCGACCGTCAAACAGTCAGACCGTTAGTCAGTCAGACAATCAATCACACAGTCACTCAGTCTATCTATCTATAAAAACAAACGTTATGTTGACCATGGTGACGATGATGCGAGTTCAATAATTTTTCTCCAACCAAATCGTGCATAATGGTGACGACGGTTTTTTAGTTCAATATTTTTTCTTCAGCCAAAAATTGCTCAACGCACCTAAAAGAAGTTTTCACTTCAATAATAATCAATAATGGTGACGGCGGGTTTTGGTGACGACGGTTTTATATTTATAAATACATATGTATATGTATGTATTTATAAATATATATATAACTATATATATAAACCTAAAAAAAGATAAGAAAATGCACCAAAATTAGCAGGAAAAGTAGTAAAGACTATGTGAAATTCAAGCATCTCCTTATTACTGCTCAAAAATTAAGCTATTTTCAGCAACATCCATCTTTTATTGGGACACCATTTAATTTTAAATTTTTATAGCTGTAATAGCGACTATAGTAATAGATATTATGTGTAAATTTCAGTTTTCTATTTGAAACGGCTCAAAATAAAAGGCATACATGAAAGTTCATTACCCATAGAGTTACCCTTTTATTTTCAATTTTATAATTCTTATAGCGGACATAATAATACACGCTTTATGTAAATATCAAGTCTCTATCTATAATGGTTCAAAAGACTAGGCCATATAAGTGTAGTGGACATTCTGTATAATTTTCAAGTGTTGATCTATAACGGTACAAAAGATAGGGCAATATAAGTCATTATATCATTTAATTTCTAAATTCATTTCTAAATTCAAATTATATACTTGTTATAGCGGACTTAGCAATACAGTCTTGTTGTGAATTTCAATTGTTTGCCTATAACGGTTCAAAAGTTTCGCCACATACATAGAATTACATTAACTATTGGGAAACCCTTTTACTTCCAAATTCAAATTTTATACTTTTTTGTTATGTTATGTGGACACCCTTTAAATTTATTTTTTATTACTTTCTTTTGTTGGGAGCTATAGTGATACGCAATTTTTTTAAATTTTAAATTGGTGTCCTTTAGGGTTCTTAATACACGAAAAAAACATGTATGATGTATGGGGGCACCCTTTAATTTTTAAAATAATGAACTGTTTTTAAAACGGGACCAAACTGAAAGCATAACCTTTCAAATAGAGAAAAGAATTACAATCCGTTCAGAAATGGCTGAGTCCTGCGGTCACATACATTAAAAAAAGCAACATTCAGATGAATTGATAACCTCCTTCTTTTTTGAAGTCGGTTAAAAATGCAAAATGTGTATATGAAAAAAAACTCAATAATGTGTATAAACATAGAATGTATATAAACATATTTTCCATTTTGCCCACTATTTCAATCCAACAGTTTACGTTATGAATATAGGTAAGGGAGTTAATTGGACAAAATGCGACCAAGTAACACGATGATAAATATTTACTTTATATGGGAAGTGCCACGCCTAATTAAAATATAAAGAAATTTATCCTGTTTTACCTACCGTAACTCTGATAATTTCAGGAAGATCGGTCCACTGGTGTTAGCAGCTACAGCTTTCCAACAATCAAACATACAAACAAACATACATATTTTATACTTTATATACACATAGATTATAGATTCATTAGTTTTTCAATCATAAAATTGAACATAAAGATAAGAACGCACGCATATACAATAGACCATCAGAACTGTTTCAAGTATCCGGCAAAAAATACTGTAGATTTATTACGTACGAAAAAGGCAAATGGACGATTTGCACGGAAAAATATATTAGAACCTCCAAATCTGGCCGCAAGTGTCATATCTAAAGAAAAAGAAAATAAATATATGCTAATTTTATGAATATAAAGCCTATTAACACTTACCGGTGGCAGAAGTTCCTGTACCGGCTTCATTACATTCTAAGAGTACTTTGTGTTTCACGTCCGCAATTCTTGCAATCATACCAGTTAAGGTGGCATTATGTTTAAACATTGAAAGAATGCCAGTCCTCTTCAAAGGTGTTTTTAAACTGACATCAAATTTTATACGAAATTTGGGTAAAAACACGTGAACTAGATCAAGCTTCATCTTTGAAGTGATGTCATTCAAATCTATTTCGCTTAATTTATTTTTTAATTTTTGCAAACCCTCAATTTTATTGGGCAGTATAATCAGCATAGAAATGTCTGAATGTTTATAAGGCATTTCTAAAGCTGTAGCATCTAGTTCGGGTACTTCGGTATAGCCATATTCATTTTCTTGATACATAGTGTCCACTCCAACTTTTTTAATTTCGCTGATATAAAAATTATTTATGTGAGTATTTTGCTCTGGAAAGGGGCGTGACCATTTGGCACTAAAATAAATTCCATTAACTAAAATAGCATCGGTATCAGCCGTGACATCGTTCGAATTCAAGAGATTTTTTATTTTATTTTCTGTCTGTTCTTCAACCCATTTATTTATTTTTTCCACAACTATTAAAGACTGGCCAAAATCAACTTTTTCCGCTTGAAAATCAAAATACTCTGGACCAATTTCGTTGATTTTATCTCGAATTATGATTTTTTGATTAACGTATAAACGATTGGCCATTAAGAGTATTGGCGAGTCATTCAGACCCTTGTTGTTATTGAATACGGTTTTTAAAAAATTAACATATCTCAAAGCAAATATGGTTTGGTCTTCTATGTCCAGTTTTAAGGCTCTACGTATTTCTTCGGCCGTGCGTCCTTCGCTACACAAATAGATTAAAGCTATACTAGTATATATGGAGACAGGCGAGTAGACTACATTTTCAGTAGAGTTAATATCACCAATAAGAGGAAGTAAAGCGGTGGCATATAAATTATTGCTTGTAGACACTGACTCTGTGGTTGAATGTGTCGCAAAAGAGTTAAATTGCAATAAAAGGATCGTAGCAGAAATTAAAACTGAAATTAGAAAAAAAAGTCAAATATTATTAAGTAAATTTTTTATTTTGTGTATAAAATATGAAGCATGTGTGAGGTAACTTCAAAGTTGTTTTATGCTAATTAGGAAAAAATGTATTTTAAATAAATTTTTGACAAGATCAATATATTTAAAAAAAAATGCGGACTATTTAATATTTAATCAGGTGGCAGCAGGAGGTGGAGTTAATATTAAAGAGCAATTTATTCAATTTTACTTGGAGTCTGACATTAATCATGTATTTTAAGAGAGAATAAAATTATTATTACTATCAAAATGCATATAAAAAAATTCAAAAAATTCCCTTACGCTATCACCTTCGTAAGGACTGATTACATTAGGTACAGCACGTTTTCGATAAAAATAGTTTTTAATTGTTTTTTCATATCATTTTTGTATCTTTAATGTATATGAAATGACAACAAGTACTCATATTTAAAGTCTAAAAGAAAAAATAAAAAATAGATGTACTTAATTAAATGCTAGGCAATAAATTTATAGTGCATGGTAAGGTAGATTATATTCCGGATACTCGTCGTAACTGCCGTCGCTAAATCCGGATGTTCAAACGTAACTGCGATCATTTAGTATGTTGTAGACCAGCGGATTTTGGTGCTTTAAGCAATTTCTACTTTAACCCTAGCGGCACATTTAGATCTTTTAGATCTTTGTGAATGATCGAGTTTTTAATATACCAGCAATCTACGCCTATGCACTATAGGAAATTTTATCCATTTTTTTGGCCAAAAGTTAAAATCAAAATTCTTGTTAAGTGTATTTTTTTTTTTTTGCTTTAATATAAAAAACAATAACAAAGTAATCAACTCTGTTTAAATTTTCGAAAGAATTGACTGACTGTTACTTTATCACATGTTTTGCTTGCGATTTGTTAATTAGTTATCAAAAAACGATTGAGTGCAATGAAATTTGTGATAGTTTGTAATAGAAGTTTTCATAATAATAATTTATAATTTGCAAAAATTAAATATTGGAAAATAATGTCGAAGGTGAGTACTTTAATGATATATAGTGAAATGTTGGTAAACTCATCTATTAGATCGATTAAATTGGAAAAATTAAAGTGACCTTAAGATGAACTTATGGAATTATGAATTAGAATTTTATTTTGACTTCCAAAAAAATGCTAGCACATGCTAGCCATAAAACCATGATATTTCTTTAGGACAATCAATTACCTTCCGGATTTTATAAATTTCAACTGCGGATATCTGCAAAATTTAAAAAAAAAAGTATTTTTCCAGGTGACTACTGCGTGTTAAATTCAGAGTTATGCAATATATAGCCAGAGAAACACAACGTAGTTGACGAATTGGAACTCGAAAATCAAATTTTTTAATAAAATACTTTTAAAGCATAACTTTGTTGGTTACTTATTTAAATTGGTACTTTTTACTGCTATCTTTAAAAGTAAGAGTACACTCGAAAAAAAAATTGTAAAAAAATATTTTAGAGCACCAGAGAATCTATCAAAGATCTAGAAAATCTTGGATACGGAAACCTATAACCCTGGAAACCCCTTTGGAACTAATTCTTAGTTAATTTTTTAGATAACTTTACTTTGAGTGTATGCAAAACTTTAAAGATCCCTCCCTCCCTATTAATAGTCTTCCAAAAGTCAGGTAAAAAAAAAATCATTCAAATTGGTCCTGCCGTTTGCCTGTAATTAATTTTGGCCAAAATAAAAGGGGTAAAATTTCCTATAGTGCTATGGTTGAGTTTCTGACAGTAAGCTTAGTTAGGTATTTGTCATGTTTCTAACTGCATTTGTATCAATTTCATTTCTATGTTACTTTTCCATATTGGGAGTCGATCAAGATGTATGCCAAGGTATTTGACCGAGTGCTGAGCTATGGTTTGGTTCTTTATTCGAATAGGAGAGCATGAGTCCTCACTCTGCAATGTGAATATTTTGAGAGAACACTTTTGTTTATTAATATTTTCCTCCGATTTTCAACCACAATTCCAAATAAATGCTATTGGGGGCTTTGAATGAATACTTTCAAAAGTGGTGTCGTCAACAATTGTCAATGTGTGGACTCGTTTCCTAATTGGCATATCTGATGTGGATAGCAAATATAAAATGAGTCCCAAGACACTACCTTGGGATCCAAGCTGTCTGCTTTGAGTTTTTGTGAAAAGGTTGAGATTTGAGAATTTATAATTTGGGTTTAGAGCACGCTATTAATTAAAAATTAAAATTATAGAAGCTTTAAAATAAAGGTTCAAAACATATTTTAAATATATACAGCTTCTGGTCACTTCCATTGGGATGATTGGGCCTTGGTTTCGACGTCATAACCATATACCCAAGTTTAGTCACCAGTTATAACCCTTTTGAGCAAACCTGGATTGTCGTTGACGTCATTCAACAACTCCTGAGTGATACTAGCGCGACGTTGCTTTTGCTTAAAACTTAGCAATTGTGGAACAAACTTCGCTGCCACACGTTTCATGCCCAAAACATTCGAGAAAATTGCAAGGCATGAACCGATTGATATGTCAACATCCTCTGCAACTCCCCTAATAGTGATTCGACGATTTGCTTGTACGACTTATAAAAACTTTTTTGAGACAAAGAAGTCAAAAATTGAAGACCACACAACAACAAACTGCTAATACAAATCGGCTGATAATGCCAACATATGACCAACACATGTGTACCAACATAACAAAAAAAAAAAAAAAAAAATTTCTTGTCCTTTTCTTTTAAACAGACCCCGTATATATTTGCAATCCAGTTTACTCCAGTTTACTTGTACATGGACACTTCAGGAAATTAAAATTGGAGGTGGCAGTTTAAAATAATTTTAAATTAAATAACTTAATTACCTGTAGTTTTCATGCAAAACATTTTTCTGAAGGTTAAAAAAATTCCTTTTGTCTTAATAAAAAATAAGTTTTACTACTTTTTCGAGCTTTGTTTTTGTTTAAAACTTTTATGCAGAAGTAATATAAGTTTTCTAGTTTTAGTTAGAACCGCTTTGAATTTGTTAACTAATTTCCATTGAAGAACAAAACTTTTTACACGAAATCCTACTTTATATATGCAAAATTCTTCCAAATTAAGATAATTATATTCACTTTTATTTACGCGTGGCATTTAAATAAAACTATTAACCCTTTAACTGTTTAATTTTGTTTTGAAAAATGTTTTCTGCTTGCTTACTTATTTTTCAGCGATGACGAGTATATTCGACGAAAACAGAGTAAAACTTTTTTGCCATTTAATTTTAAAAATTGTGACAAAAAAATCAACCGTTGTCTACTGGTTTTTATAGAAAATCTTAATTGTTTACGTATATTATTGTTTATTTATATTACGAAGATGAAATTTTTACATTATAGAAATGAAAACAAAAATTATTTAAGTTTATATATTTGAGTTTATATTTTTTTAAGAGCTCTTTATTTGCCTTGCTTCAAAAAAATCTGAATGCAATTTTTTTTTATTTTCATGGCGAGTATACTCCACATTATGCCAAAAATTGTCGTGTAGCCATGACGAGTATACTCAACAAAAACAGTTAAAGGGTTAAAGGATTAAAAGATAACGCAGCGAAGATTCCATAATTGGGTTCTTATTGTGCCCTTTTAAAAATGTGTAAACATATGTTTATAGTTTTGCTTCTTTTATCTTATCTTTTTATCTTATCTTATAAAATAAGCCAATGTTTTTGAAATCAACAGAAATTCTTTTGTTAAAAATATTTTGTTTATTTATTTATTAATTACAATAATACAATTAATGTAGTTAATACCAAATGTCTTATGAGGCAACCTTTAATTTTAAAATTAAAGTCATAATCGCGAAAATTGCATCACTGTTGGAGCACCCTTTAAATTTTAGTATTTGCTCTTATAGTGGCCATGGTGGTACACTTTCTATAAAAATATACATGCGACTACCTATTGCGGTTCAAAAAATAAGGTAATATACGTGAAAAAAATGTCACTGATGGAACACCCTTTATATATTAGTATTTGTTACAGCGGCGGAAGTACAACATCTATTGTAAACATTTCAAGAGTCTACCTATTACGGTTAACAAAATAAGGCTGTTTATGTACAAATCATGTCTCTGTCAGAACACCCTTTAATTTTGTTATATGTTATAGTGCCATGGCAATTATCGTTCTATGAATATATTAAGTGCCTAGCTATTACGATTAAAAATATAAGTCACTATACGTGAAAAACATGTCACTGTCGGAACACCCTTTGATTTTTAGTAATTGTCATAGCGGCCGTGGCAACACATCTTCCGTACAAATTGGAAGAGTCAACCTATTACGGTTCAAAAAATATGTCGTTATACATGCAAAACACGTCACTGTCGGAAAACCCCTAATTTTTTATTGTTTTTATAGGGGTCATAGTCATACACCATTTATTAGTCAATGTTCATGAAAACCAAGTGACTGTCGGCACACCCTTTAATTTTTACTACTGGTTATAGTGGCCATAGTAATACACCTTCTTTAAAAACATCACGAGTCTATTATCGTTCAAAATTTATGCCATATACATGCAAATCAGGTCACTATTGGAACACCCTTTAATTTTTAGGTTTAATATTGTATACTTGCTTTTTAACGCAATATATAGTTTAAATTACTGTCTATAAATTTTATAGCTCAAGAAATAAAGACAAATAACTCGTCACTTTCGGAACACCCTATAAGTTTTAGTATTTGTTGCTATAGTCGCCACAGTTATAACCCTTCTGTGAAAATTTCAAGAATATACCTATTATGGTTCAAAACTTAGTCCTTATACACTATAGGAACACCCTTTAATTTTTAGGTTGATAGTAAAGTAAAGTTAGTTGAACAAGCCGGACGTGATTTTTTCTTGATCAAAATCAAAATCTCATATTTAATTTTTACAAAGCGAATTAAAATATAAACAAGTAAAATATAAAAGAAATATATAAGTTTAAATAAATAACAATAATAAATCGAAATAAAATCATAAATAAAACAAACAAATAAAGAATTTTTAATATTTATTTTAAATGTGAAGTTAAAGTAAATGTCTAACAATAACAATAATAACAGAAACAGAAACAGAAACAGAAACAGAAAACAAGTTCTTATCCAATAACAAATACACAAACGTACGTACTACAAACTATAACAAAACCAAAAAATACAAAAATAAAACAACATAATCCAGAGTTCAATAAACCCTATAGAGTAGAATACAAATTAAAAAATTGATAGCCCAGCTGATCGTTTTTGGTCTCGTTTTTTTGCTAATGTCTTGTCAAAAATACATTGTTTCATATCTGCTAATCTAATGTCAAAGTTGTTGTTTTGTTGTAGTTGTTGCTCTACTGCTCACACCTGGTATGAATTCGCCTTGTACAAAACCCACTAAAAAAACAAACAAAAAAAAAACGTAACAACCAAAACCAAGAACACACTGATCGCTGAAATGAGTTTTGAATCAACTAAACCACAGACTAGCCGTTCCATGCTTGCACTGAATCCTGTCGCTCCAGCGCAAAGATGTGTTAGGGAAAGTTTACAGAAATCATTTTCAAGTACTGAGTGTAGCACTAATCCTAACTCACCTTTCAAGCTTGTAACGGTTATGGACAAGCGATTTGAAAAACTTACAGAGCAAATTGAGAAGGTAACAGATAACAAACTTAGTGCGTACAAAGATGAGATGTTAGTCGAACTTGATAAGAAATTTTCTAATTTACGAAATGATCTTCATAGTATAACAGCACGAGTTTCGCATCTAGAAACTGTTGCGGTCGAATTAAAAAATATGCAGGAGGAAATTATCAGGCATGTCACAAATTCCGTTCGGAATTGAAATGATTCTGTAGTTACCAATCCGATCGGAATGGTTTTAGCTGCTATAGATTCCATTCGATTCCACTAAATCGAAAAAAATACAAAACCACTTTTAATGTGGCAACATAAGAATGAATGTAGCAAACAATCACCCATGTTACAGAGCTATATTTCGTACGGAAATGGAATTAATTCCGTATTTTGCTTCTATAGAAAACGTAAAACGAAAAAATTTTTCGGAAGAAAACCACTTTCAATTTGCTATGTGGAATTGATATTTTAAGCAATTTATAGCCATTCAGATCATAGTTTTATTAGTAATGGATAATATTCTGGACCATACCTTAAAATTCTACGACACACAGTGGTCAAAAATCCAAAGCCCCCGCACTGTGGTACATATTTTGAGAATGGGGCCAAAGATCATTTTTTATGGTAATCAATTTAAAAGTTATATTACTCCTTTGAAAGTAAATACCAGACTACCTCGGGAGCCAAAATATTACTGGTTTATTTCAGCATTATCACAGCGAACAGAGTGGTCCAAAATCGACTTTCTCTGTATATTGTTAAAATGTGTAGACAAATCTATGGGCATATCGCGTAAAAAATATAGCTAACATTTAAAAGTGTTTTTATTTAGCACACAATTATTTTTCGATATGATTTTTTTATTTATTACTCTAATATTAAGTTACATGTTTTTTTATTGGCAGGGTCCGCCAAAAGTTATAGGACCCAATACCCAAAAAGACGGTTCGGTAAAAAATTGTTGTGTTTAGATTTGTATTAAGAAGGTCGAAATACTTCAACAAGCAACGTTGCAATGTTGTGCAGAAAATAATTGGTTTTGTAAAACTCGTGTTTTCATAATTTATGCAGAAAATGTCGGACCTTGGGTCAGAATAATTGTTCTGGTGCCCACAGTCGCAACCCGGGCATATATATATTGGAATTGGACTGTAGGAGAAGTTTCGGACTACAAACTGGTGCAAATTTAATTCTTGAATTTTTATTATCTCTCAAAGCATCTATTTTTTGTTTTGTCACATTCGTTCTTATGTTTCAATATGTAATACATAAAACGTGGTTTTGTGTTTTTTCGATTTACTAAAACCGAACGGAATCTATAGAAGATAAAAACATTCCGATCGAAATGATAACTACGAAATCATTTCAATTCCGAACGAAATGTCTTAAATGCTTAAATAAATTAATTTTTTGAAATGCAAAAAATATTTGTCAAAAAAATGTAACAAAAATGCCCGAAATATCTTTAATCACAACGTAAATTGATAAAATATGTGGCGGAATTTTAATAAATCGATGTCCTGAATAGTTTAAACGGCAAAAAATGCTAAACATTTTAATTCTACATAGCAAATTGCAAGTGGTTTCATTCCGTAAATTTTTTTCGTTTTACGTTTTCTAGAGAAGCAAAGTACGGAATCAATTCCACTTCCGAACGGAATTTAGCTCTGTGACATGGCTGTATATCTCTTAAAACTAAAATAAAACACCAAGAGAATAGTAAAGTTGCATCTGTGCTGCGTTTGAATGAAATACCATTTTATGACAACAAGAACCTCATGGATTTTTTTTCCAATATTTGCAGAACTATAAAAACCACAATTCCTGCGATAAAATCTATTTATCGTTTGCAAAACCTGAACAATAAAGATAAAACCTACTCGAGGGATGCAGTTATTATAACGAGTGATTTTTTAAGAGCTTGAGAACTTTTAAAAAAAAAAAAACGCATAAAATTTGCAAAATCTCATCGGTTCTTTATTTGAAACGTTAGATTGGTCTATGACATTTACTTTTTGAAGATAATTTCATTTAAATGTTGACCGCGGCTGCGTCTTAGGTGGTCCATTCCAATTTTGGGCAACTTTTTCAAGCATTTCGGCCGGAATAGCCCGAATTTCTTCGGAAATGTTGTCTTCCAAAGCTGGAATAGTTGCTGGCTTATTTCTGTAGACTTTAGACTTGACGTAGCCCCACAAAAAATAGTCTAAAGGCGTCAAATCGCATGATCTTGGTGGCCAACTTACCGGTCCATTTCTTGAGATGAATTGTTCTCCGAAGTTTTCCCTCAAAATGGCCATAGAATCGCGAGCTGTGTGGCATGTAGCGCCATCTTGTTGAAACCACATGTCAACCAAGTTCAGTTGTTCCATTTTTGGCAACAAAAAGTTTGTTAGCATCGAACGATAGCGATCGCCATTCACCGTAACGTTGCGTCCAACAGCATCTTTGAAAAAATACGGTCCAATGATTCCACCAGCGTACAAACCACACCAAATAGTGCATTTTTCGGGATGCATGGGCAGTTCTTGAACGGCTTCTGGTTGCTCTTCACTCCAAATGCGGCAATTTTGCTTATTTACGTAGCCATTCAACCAGAAATGAGCCTCATCGCTGAACAAAATTTGTCACATTTGAACATTTCGAACCGAACACTGATTTTGGTAATAAAATTCAATGATTTGCAAGCGTTGCTCGTTAGTAAGTCTATTCATGATGAAATGTCAAAGCATACTGAGCATCTTTCTCTTTGGCACCATGTCTGAAATCTCACGTGATCTGTCAAATACTAATGCATGAAAATCCTAACCTCAAAAAAATCACCCATTGTTGAAATGAGTTGAAATGAGATCTGTGTATGATAAAAATTTTTTCTTAAAAACGTTAGCCAACTTTAAAAAAAGTAATAGAAATTTTTATTTTTGCTTAAGACATATTGGTCTAAACTCTGACAACAGATTTTACATCAATGAAAACCTTACTAAGGCTAATTTTCAAATATTTCGTGCCGCTGTTCGTCTCAAAAAGCAAAGAATCATACACAGTGCTTTCACAATGCGTGGATTTGTTTATGTTAAGAGATCCGCCAATGACACCATTCTGCAAATTGATGATATAAGTCAGTTAAATGATTTTTGTCCTAATACTACTAACAACCTGGGTATACATACTGATGACGTGGAACCCTTTAATAACTTATTTCGAGCCCCTTTGTGATCTTTGTATGCAGCCGCTGCCTAACACCTCTAATTTTATTTTCATTTACTTTTATTTCTATAATAATATTATGTTAAATTTTCTTAAAACTATTTTAATTTACTCTAGAAAACTTTATTGTGCGTGCGTTACTCATACTTATATTAATTTAATTATTATAAATGATAATGAACAATTCAACTAACAGCAGAGCTCGTTCTAGGGACGGACTAGCGAATATGATAAAAATTTTGGCTAATCAAAGAAATGGTATTAAAATCTGCCATATTAATGCTCAAAGCTTGAGGAATAAAATTGACGAGTTTCGTTTAATTTTTGAAAGCTCAGACATTGATATAATTTGTGTATCTGAAACATGGTTTAAACCTGAGTTCACAGATTTATCGGTTTCTTTATCGGGATACAATATTCATCGGGTTAATAGAAATGGTTACGGTGGAATGGCAATATATGTGAGGAAAGGCATTGCGGCTAAAATAATCAGTAAATCTTTAGATCCTAATGGTGATGCTGATATTGGTGCACCAACTAACTTAAATGAGAACTTATTGCTCGAGATTAGTTGCGAGAGTAGAAAATTATTGTTGGGCTATATTCACAGATCAAACAATCGTCTTTACATCGAACGATTTGTCGATACTCTTAAAACTTATGCTGTTGCTTATGAAGACGTAATTATTACAGGTGATTTTAATTCAAATGTCTTAATAGATTCTTACCTGATAGATAATCTGCAACCTCTTACTATGACTAGTAGTACACTTCTTGATGTCTTCTTTGTAAGTGATCTCTCCAAGATCTTGCTGTATGATCAATTATCAGCCTCTTGTTTTTCACATCATGACCTTATTTTTATAACGTTTAACTTTTATGTACATGTATCTCCTCAAATTATTACTTATAGAGATTTTAAAAACTTAGATTATATTAATTTAGAGCGAGAATTTTGTAACATTGATTGCAGTATGATATACAACATTATTTCTGTTGACGATCAGATTGATTTTTTGCAATATAACGTAAACCATTTGTACAATCTTGTAGTACCTTTGAAATCGAAAACAATAGATAGACACTGTAAGCCCTGGTTTTCTCAGGATATTAAGCGGGCAATCGGTCACAGGGACTTATTATATTCTCGCTGGAAGCGTTTTAGAACTCCAGAAATTCACGAAACGTATCGGCTCGCACGGAAGCTGACGAACAGACTAATTGAGAGAGCCAAATCCGACTATTATGCTGCTAAGTTTTCTGCTGCAACTGACTCTAAGAAAAAGTAGAAAGTAATTCGCGAAATTGGAATCGGTAAATCTATCAATAATGAGTCTTGTGGAATTGATGCAAATGCCCCAAATAAACAATTTTTAAATATTACTGTGGTTACACCTACCCCCAATTATTACTGCTTCTCCAATGATTCCTCAGATAATAATTTTTATTTCACTAATGTCACCCGGTATGATGTGATCTCTAGTCTGCTGTCAGTAAAGTCCAATGCAATAGGAGTTGATTGCATTGATCCAAAGTTTCTTAAGATTCCCTTGCCACAACTTGCACCCAAAAATATGGAATCTTGCGAGAATCATTCCAATAAAGAAATCAAACTCTGAGTATAGGCCGATTGCAATCCTACCGTTCCTATCAAAAGTTTTTGAAAGGTTGATTCATAATCAGGTGACTCGATACCTTGAAAATAATAACATTCTAACAAATTATCAATCTGGGTTTCGTAAAGAACACAGCTGTATAACGGCCCTAGTGGATGTTTCGGAAGATATTAGACAACAAGTTGATTGTGGCAATGTTACATTCTTGGTACTTTTGGATCATTCGAAGGCTTTCGACACTGTTGATCATTATATTTTATGTAATAAATTAAAATGTTTTTATAAATTTTCGTCTTCTTCTACCGATCTTATATTCTCTTATCTAACTAACAGACATCAATTTGTTGATAGAGGTGCCTCAAAATCAACCTCTTTGCCTTTGAGTCGAGGTGTCCCACAGGGCTCAATCTTGGGACCTCTACTGTTTTCACTTTATGCTAAAGATCTGCCAATCAAACTTTAATATTGTAAAGTTAGATTGTATGCTGACGACGTGCAGCTTTATATAAGCTGTAATATCACATCAGTCGACGCATGTGTCAGAATTTTAAACGATGAACTGCATCGTGTCTTTGAATGGGCTACCGCTAATGGCCCGGAGATAAATCCAACTAAATCCAAATGTTTGATTATCAAGAAGAATTTATTAAAACTAGATTATAACCCAGTTTTAATCTTAAATAATCAACCCATCGATATTGTAAACGTTGCTAAAAATCTAGGAATTTATTTTAACAGCACCCTCACTTGGTCTACCCATATTAATTTTGACCTGTGGTCGTGTGTCTGCGATGTTAAGAAATCTTTGGCAAAGTCATTATTGCACTCCCCTAAGAGTTCGCATACTTCTCGCAAAAACATATTTAATGCCAATTTTACTGTATGGGTGTGAACTTTTTGCCAGTTGCGATAGTGTTAGCAAAAGAAAACTTAATGTGACATTCAATAATATAATTCGCTACGTATATAGTTTGAGAAGATTTGATCATGTCTCTTCTTACGCAAACAAACTTTATTGCATGTGTCTTGATGGCTACTTGAAGGTAAGGATTTTAATCCTACTGCATAAAATAATATACATGCGTCAACCTGAACATCTTTATGAGCGATTGAATTTTTCAACCCTTAATAGAGGTAAAAGACTGCTTTGCTTTAGATATAGATCTCAGATATCTACATGCCAATTCTTTATTAATGCAATACGACTCTGTAACAATATTCCCCACAGCTCTCAAATCATTAGTAACGCACATCGTTTCAAAAGAAATTTAATTTGTCAATTTTTAAGTTAGTTTTAAGTGATTTTTACTATGAGAATAATTTTGTTTTTATAATTATGTATTTTATTGTCTTTTCTGCTACTTTTGTAGACATTCCTTCTATATTTGTTTTATATGTTTACACGCAATATTTGACATGTAATTTTGTATGTACTAGTACTGAGTTCCATACTGTAATATGAGACTTAAAGTCTTGTGTGTGGGACATTGAAAATTAAATAAATAAAAAAAACAATAGGTTTACGTTTTTACCCTTTGGTTACGGAACCCGAAAAAAGATTACGAGTAAGGCTTTCGACTCGAAGGTTAATAATATAAAAAATAAAGATACGATTGACATATCAAAAGATAACTATCCTGTCTTACCTACCGCAACTCTGAAAATTTCAGGAAGTTTAGTTCACTGCTTTCCAACAATAAAACATACAAACAGACGTACATATTTTGTGCTTTATATATATAGATATATATATATATACAGATTATTTATAAGTTTTATAAGTGTTTCAATTTTCAATCATAAAATTAACCAAAAACATAAGAACGCACGGATATATAATAGACCATCACAACTTTTTCACGTGTCCGGCAAAAAATACTGTAGATTTATTGCGTACGAAAAAGGCAAATGGACGATTTGCACGGAAAAATAGATTAGAACCTTCAAATCTGGCCATAGGTGTCATATCTAAAGAAAAAGAAAATAAATATATGCTAATTTTATGAATATAAAGCCTATTAACACTTACCGGTGTCAGCAGCTCCTATACCGGCTTCATTACATTCTAAGAGTACTTTGTGTTTTACGACCGAAATTCTTGCAGGCATACCAGTTAAGGTGGGATTATTTTTAAACATTGAAAGAATGCCAGTCTTCTTCAAAGGTGTTTTTAAATTGACATCAAATTCTATCTGAAATTTGGGTAAAAGCACGTGAACTGGCTTAAGCTTTATCTTTGTTGTGATGTCATTCAAATCTATTTCGCTTAATTTATTTTCTAATTTTTGCAAACCCTCAATTTTATTGGGCAGTATAATCAGCATAGAAATGTCTGAATGTTTATAAGGCATTTCTAAAGCTGTAGCCTCTAGTTCGGGCAATTCGGTGTAACCATATTCATTTGCTTGATACATAGTGTCCACTCCAACTTTTTCACTTTCGCTGATATAAAAACTATTTATATGAGTATTTTGCTCTGGAAAAGGGTGTAACCATTTGGCCCTAAAATAAATGCCATTTACTAAAACAGCATCGGTATCAGCAGTGACATCGGTTGAATTCAAGAGATTTTTTATTTTATTTTCCGTCTGTTCTTCAATCCATTTATTTATATTTTCCACAACTGTTAAAGTCTGGCTAAAATCAACATTTTCCGCTTGAAAATCAAAATTCTCTTGACCAATTTTGTTGAATTTATTTGAAATTATGATTTTTGGATTAACGTACAAACGATTGACCATTAAGAGTTTTGGCGTGTCATTTAGGCCCTTGTTGTTATTGAATATGGTTTTTAAAAAATTAGCATATCTCGAAGCAAATATGGTTTGGTCTTCTGTGTCCAGTTTTAGGGCTCTACGTATTTCTTCGGCCGTGCGTCCTTCGCTACACAAATAGATTAAAGCCATACTAGTATATATGGAGACAGGCGAGTAGACTACATTTTCAGTAGAGTTAATATCACCAATAAGAGGAAGTAAAGCGGTGGCATATAAATTATTGCTTGTAGACACTGACTCTGTGGTTGAATGTGTCGCAAAAGAGTTAAATTGTAATGAAAGGATCGTAGCAGAAATTAAAACTGAAATTAGAAAAAAAAGTCAAATGTTATGAAGTAAATTTATTATTTTGTGTATAAAATATTTAAAATATGAAACATGTACTATGTGTGAGGTAACTTCAAAGTTGTTTTATGCTAATTAGGAAAAAATATCTTTCAAATAAATTTTTGACAAGATCAATATATTTAAAAAAAAATGCGGACTATTTAATATTTAATCAGGTGGCAGCAGGAGGTGGAGTTAATATTAAAGAGCAATTTATTCAATTTTACTTGGAGTCTGACATTAATCATGTATTTTAAGAGAGAATAAAATTATTATTACTATCAAAATGCATATAAAAAAATTCAAAAAATTCCCTTACGCTATCACCTTCGTAAGGACTGATTACATTAGGTACAGCACGTTTTCGATCAAAATAGTTTTTAATTGTTTTTTCATATCATTTTTGTATCTTTAATGTATATGAAATGACAACAAGTACACCTAATTTAGTTTTTACACGGTAGATTGGTTCCAGAAAAATCAGTGTAAAAAACCCGTGTAAAAAAAGACATTGATCATATACAAAAATAGGTGATTGGTTCCTTATCTCTAAAACCTATTCAAATTAGTGAAAAAGGAGAATTTTTTTAAGAACAAGAAATCGTGTTTATTTTTACACATACGAGTATATGCATATATGTACATATAATGTGTATTTGCACCTTTTATTTGCACCTTTTATATGTATCTTTAGTATATGATGAAGACTTAACAGATAGTTTCGTTCCAGAAATCCGCGATTCTCAGTTTAGCGTCTTTGGATTATTTTAAGTCTGAAACAGAGGCCATAACCGAATTACATAACATCACAGTGGTTATGTATGCAAGTAAAAAGCGAAGGCCTGCAATCTAATCTTAGGGTTAAGTTTCTGCCAGTAAGCTACTTTATTTGCATTGCTTCTAACCTTATTTGTGTCAAACTTTCTTCTTTGTGGCTTTTCTGTATTAAGAGTTGATTCAGATGTATGTCAAGGTATTTGACCACTGAGTTTTGAGATATAATTAAGTTGTTTATTCGAATAGGAAGCATGATTCTTTACCCAGTGTGAATGTTATATGAGTACATATTGGCTTAACCACAATTTCAAATAATATACATATATGGTCTTGTACTTGGGGGCTTTCGTTAATGCTTAGAAATGCAGTATCGTCAGCAAATATTGATATCACAATGTGTAATTTTTTAAGTCATGGCAAAATAACCATATACGGACACCACTACGTGATAAAAGACCAAAAAAAAAGACCCCTGTCTCCCAGTTTTGCCCAAAGTACTCCAGGTTTTTTTTTATGGGCCCTCAAAGATGTGGGGCCTCGATGTAATTTTTGCAAAAAAATGATCATTTACTCAAGCTCATATTTTGCAAACCGTTTGAAATTTTGATATACTCTCTGAGGCAAAGTTGTAGCTCTTGTCATAAAGAACAAAAATTGTTAACATATAAAATCAAAAAAACTTCATCTTCACAACAAATTTAACGTTGTACATGGACACTACAGGAAATTAAAACTGTAGATGGCAGCTTAAAATAAGTTTAAATTAAATAACTTAATTACCTGTAGTTTTCACGGAAAACATTTTCTTTTGTTGTAAAATAAATTAGTTTTAATATATTCTTTCGCGCTTCGTTTCTTGGTCTTGTTTTAAAATCAGCAAGATATTACTTTTAATTAAAACCGCTATGAATTCGTTGACTAATTTCCATTAAAGAGCAAAACTTTATACACGTAATCCTACTTTATATAAGCAAAATTCTTCTTATTTTAGATACATAATTATATTTACATACTTTTATTTACGAGTGTCATTTGAGTGAAACTATTAAGAGATTAAAAGATAACGCAGCGAACACTCCATATTTGGG
This sequence comes from Phasia obesa, assembly GCA_949628195.1. Classification (NCBI taxonomy): domain Eukaryota; kingdom Metazoa; phylum Arthropoda; class Insecta; order Diptera; family Tachinidae; genus Phasia; species Phasia obesa. The sequence goes on along the minus strand of OX451219.1, from coordinate 114,520,283 downwards.
CTTTTATTGTACCATTTAAAATACGTTTAAACAAATGTTGATAATTTCGCCGTTATTTTTCCTATGTGTGTTGTAGTGGCGTTTACATAGAACCCTAAATTGTTGAGCGCTTTGCAAACCCAAGTGTTCAACTTATCTTCAGATATACATACATACATATATTTTTATATTTTTTATAGTAAGACTAGCTATTCCCAGTGCGCTTCGCTACACCCATCCACAAAAAACACAATAAACACTTGAAGAAAAGTATGACCAACATTTAACGCGAAAACGAATGCTATTCTCAAGTTAAAAATGTCCCCATCCAACCTGGTTTTTGCTAGACTATACGTATTAACACGATAACAATTTCTTACTTTTAATGGGTTGTGCCACTCCCAGTATTCTTATCCAGTCTGTATTTTGCTAGACTATGCCCATTAGTATGAGGGTTACTTGTGCAAAGTTGCAAGACTATACCTAATGTAGTTCTCTAGGTACGCGATAATAATTTTTCACTTTGTATAGGAGATACCATGCCCTCCATTCAAATTCTCTACACAATATATCTTAATATGGAGGTTATTGATGCAATATTCCAAGGCGCTACCTAGCAGTTCTCTAGATACAGCATATTAATTTTTTACTTTGTATGGGGGTACCACGCTCACTGTCCCAATTCAGCCTATGTTTTTCTAGAGTATCCGCATGGGTATGGGGTTTACTTGTACCCACTTTGAATATCATACCTATTATAGTTCTCTATATATACAATAATCATTTTTCACTTTGTTTGGGAGGTACCACGCCCACTGTCCCAATTCATTCTGTATTTTGGCAGACTATGCGCCTTAGCACAAATGCTACTCTTGCAAAGTTTCAAGGCGCTATCTGCTGCAGTTCGCCAGAAACACAATAATAATTTTTTACTTTGTATGGGCTGTACCACGCCAATTATTCCGGCTATAACTCATGAACCAATACACATACAGAGACCGTTTGTAAATAAAAACCTCGGTACTGACGTCACCTTTCAGAAACAAAATCGGTTCACGCATTCCAGAGAACATCAATTTCTAAAGCAATGCAACTTTTTTTATATATGTATGTATATAGATAATGATAAATGATATGAAATCATATCATACAAATGATAGAAATGATATTCAGCTTCATGCTGTAAATGTAGAATATGATGAGGTTAGTTTCAAGAACAATATTAATAGGGATTTATTTAGCATACATACCGGTTCAGAGAAACACTTTTTATATCTAAATCCCTTAAATACCAAAACAATGTGCTTTCCACATTTTTGAAAGAAGCCGAAACTAAGGCCCATTATTATATTTTATCTTGTAGGGGGGTTACTGAAGCAGACCACTTCATGGGTTTCATTTCGACCCCCTTCGTTCCTCAATGATTTCTGGTATCCGACTGGAAATGTACGAATACCTTACTTTCATTGAGTCTCGTGTTTTCATTAGCCTTTTACTCTCGACTGTAGTGCTATCAGACTGGCGATTGATACATGCCGACATTTGCTTAGGGCTAAGGTCTCCACAGCATCTCCTTATAATATGTGTATGACTGTGGTCTAAAGCCTTTTTTATGTTAGCATTTTTCCCAGCACAGTCTGCAACTATCATCTTACTGCGATTTATTTTTAACTTGGCCTGATAATACTGGAGAATCCGTGACCTGTGTGACCATTTCTAGGCACCAAGCTCTTTCTTGGTCTTCCTACCCACTTGTAGTAAAAAATTCTACAGTCTTTGGGGGGAAGCGGATCCACAACCCCGGACTGATAGAAAAGCATACTACCTATTAGCCCACCGATGCATCCGCCCATTATTAAAACTTGCCAATAGCTAAAGTTAGGATTCTCTGGGTGTACTTTAGCACCCCCACTAAACGAAAAACGAGACAGATAGTTAAATCAATTAATTAATTTTTATTAAAATATAATTTAGCAAAAATGTTTAAATTGAACAGATCATGAAAACTTATGAACAACTCAAGAGATAAAATGAGACAATGTTTTCGGTCGTCGTATGGCACGTAACATCATCCTGTTGCAACCACATATCGCCCGAATCAATTTTATCCATATTTTTAAACGAAAACTCATTGGTCATGTTAAGGTGACGATCTTCATTGATCGTACCGCAAGCTAGATCTTCATTTTTGTTGAAGTAAGTTCCAATGATGCCACCAGGTAGTGAGCCGCACTAAACGCTGCATTTTTCGGAATGTAATGGAGCCGGTAGTGTATGTCATTGATTGGTTTTATTCGATATACTGCAATTTCGTTTACCAACAAGCTAAACAATGCCTCATCGCTGAGCATAATTTTGCAATTAAACATCGGATCAGTGGCCAACTACTCTTGAGTCCTAACAGTAGGCTAGTGGATAGAGTGTAAATTACTCTATAAATTTGGATCTTGTTCCATAGTATACATTCCTGCGATGCGATGGAATTATTGCAATATTTTGAGAGTACGTGGCATGAATACTTTCCAAAATTCGATGGGTAACTGCTTGCTCAGATGGTTGTTTAAGTGCGACATAAAACTCCAGAAGTCGTCTATGACTTGCGTAATTTACAGACTGATTATTAAAGTATAATTATGATGATTGTGATAGTAAATGATAGAAATGATGATTCGTGATAGTAAAAGAATAAAATTTATAAAATTATAAAATTATTTTTTTTTTTACTTTTCAGGAAGATCTTAATATTCATTTGATATGGAGAAATTATTTGTGTAAAAGAAAAGGTTTACTAAATTCGACACATACGCGTTTAGATCTCTGTTCTATTAAAAAGAAAAAGCATATTAATTTACGATATTTATGTTTGCCCAACTTAACTGAAGCATAAAAAATTATTCGTTTTATAACTTAAAATAAAAATTTATTTGGTTCCGTGAGGCGGCTCTGTGTTGATAAGAAACACGAGTGATGTTGTCATTATCTCTGACACAAAAACTTTTTATTTGTTAAACGTTCTTAGAAAAAAAACGTGCTTTTAAAACGCCACTTATAACAAGTTATAAGACAATTTAAAATGCTGCAAATTTCTTAATTTTCATTTATTTATTTTTGATATAAATATATAAAATTAATGCTATATATGGCCATGCCGTATATATATACCCTTCATCATAGTAATGCTAGATATTGTGTTACCCTCTTATGTTTCTTTGAAAATTTGTTGTAAATTTTCTAAATTTTTTTGTAAAAATTTTTTTGAAATTTTTTTTTTAATTTTTTTTTGAAAATTTTTTTGTAAAAACTTTTTTGAATTTTTTTTTAAGTTTTTGTATATTTTTTTTTGCATTGGAATGAATGGTTTAGACTGAAGCAAAAAATTATTTAAACTAAATTTCCTGATATTGATCCCCCCCCCCCTAATGGGTGTATTGACTCCTCCTTGTTACGAGTGGTCACCTTGTGAGTCTATTGGCTGCCTCTATATGTACTGCTTTCTATAAAAACCTTTAATATAAATCAAAGCAGAAAAACCTTACCAACCTAAAAATAAACAAATACCCCGCGTCGTGATAGGTACTCCTTGTGATCTACCTATCACGGTCTAATATTTATTTAAAAAAAGCAAAAGAGAATTCTTAAAAACGAAAAAAAAATGAAAAACTGGTAAAAAAATACAGATGGGTGTGTTTTTTTTTTTTGTCCAAATGATCTGATGTTGCAGAATTGCAATCCTAAAATTTTCGAAACTATCATCTGGTGCCTTGGCAAATGAACTTACTACACGAACACGGACAGCCGGATGTCGCTTCTTCAACTTTTCTATGTATAAGGATCCAGAATATACGTACATATGTATATATTTTATGGGGTCATAAATTAATATTGTAGAAATTACTCACGTAGTGACAAATTTTTTTTAGAAACTGATTTTTTGACTTTTAGTCTATTACAGTTTAAGTATAAGAATTTTTATTCAGGAAAATTAAGAATGAGAAATTTAGATTGAAAAAATTTAGAATGAAAAATTTAGATGAGCTAATTGAGAACTAGCGAAATAGCCATGTATATAAATATGCTTTCCCCATGGTAATCATTTTGATTATTATATTGGAATAGATATATCTTGATTATTTCATGAAATATTTTTTAATTAATATTTCTTGAAAGAATAACGAAATATTTATTTAATAAATTTTTATTTCCTAATTAAGTGTAAAATAAAGACAAAAAATAATGTTTGTTTGCTCTTTGAATTTGTATTTTAAGATTTAAGTTTATGTACAATAAAAAAAATATTTTGTTAATATACATTCATGTATGTATAAGGTCTGTTCGTTGACTCTTGTAAAATCTTTTGCAGTTAAAGTTGTAGAAAAAAAAATAATAAAAAAATTAAAAAGTAGTAAATAATAGTTATTGGATTTTTTAATTTCTTAAAAGAATTTAAAATCAATAATTTTATAGTTTTTTATATTTGAAACAATTACCAAAATGTTTTCCAGAAAAATATGGTAAAGTTGAAGTAAAATATAAATTATTTTAATTATTGTATGTATTTTTACTAGTTTTACTAGCAAGAATGATAGAAGACAGGATTACACCATACGCATGTTTTCCCGTTAGATGACGTTGTTCGGCCAATTTAAGATGGCCGTGTCTAATAATCTGTACTCAACAAATTGCTTCAAATAATCACGTACAAATAAATCTAAGTAATAAGCAAAAGTTGGCAACCCTCTCGTAATTTATATTAAAAACTCTCTTAACTTATAGTTACACTCTAAATCGGAATTATTAGGAAGACAGTTTCGTGACGTCATTGGGCCGACATGCGCAGAAAATTTCAATTTTATGTTACCTTAGTATACTTTTTTTCTTATTTCCAGCAATGTCAATTTTTCAAAAAGCAAAAGCGTCAAAAAAAGATAAAAAGTGCTAATTAAAAAAAAATATATATTTCTTTTTTCAGGCTATTTTATTATTAAATTTGTACTTTAAGTGTACATTTTTTACATTTACAAAAGGTTCACTTAGGATTAAAAAAAATATAAAAATATTTTCATAGGAACGTATTTAAATTACAATCACCCCTGTTCTGTAAACCGAATCCCTCCACGTCGTAGGCGCCCTGACAATATTTTGTTCAATTTTGCTTTGAAAGTAATTAACACCAAATTTTAAAACTTACTTTTATAGTGCTTCAGTTATGGTTTATGTATATTCTTTATATAGAGGTAGTCATCCCTGGATAAAATTCTAATATTTATATAAAATTCTACAATTATTGTAGAGTAAATCTGTAAATTTGCGAACTTTCTTACTCTTGATCTATTTGCTCTAGGAATTGGAATAGTTTTGCAAGTCAATATTTACAACAAGTTACCCAGTTACCTCCTCACAAAATTTTATTAAAATTCATCCAGTACTTTTTACGTGATGCGAACACGGACAGACAGACAGACAAAAAGGCAAAAATTCCAAAAATTGCTGTTTTGTATTCCCTTTCGTTTAGTAACTGCATTTAATGTTATGTGGTTAACAACAAAGACAAGTTAATAAAGGGTAAAAAGGGAAAATTTATTAAAAAAAGCATAAAGTGTCAAACGCACTGTTCATAACCTCCGTCTTCATAAGAAGCCATCATTTTGGCTTAACACAAGTCAAACTTCATATAAAAAACAATATAAATAATTGTTGCAAAAAAAAAACCGACTTCAAAACAGACAAACTTAAAATCATGTTTCTTTAAGACGGTAATTATACAATGATTATATTATATTCGAGGAAGATTGTAGCGGGATTTTTTTAATGCCATTGCACAGATAAAAAAACTAATTTTTGAATTCAATAATCTAAAACAAATATCAGTCGATTTTCTACCTAGGGAGCAGTACTTCCGGAGTATATAGGGGCACAAGACCCCAGGGTTCTGTGCTTTTTCAGGTCAAGCCAATGCCAAACGACTGTTTGTATACAGCGGATAAAAAGTTTGGCTATATACATAAAATTACACTAACTATTGCGACACCCTGTAACTTCCGAGTTCAAATTTTATACTTGTTATAGCGGTCGTAGCAATACAGTTTCATTGTAAATTTCAACCGTCTGTCTGTAACGGCTTAAAAGTTTGGTCATATACATCAAATTACATAAACTATTGCGACACCCTGTAATTTATAATTTTAAATATTTATACTTTATATTATATTTATACACACATAGTAATGGACATTCTGTCTAATTGTTAAGTGTTTGTCAATAACTATTTAAAAGATATGGTCATATATATCAAATGACGTCACCTATTGGGACACCCTTTAATTTCAAATTTTAATATAAATACTTGTTAAAGAGAACTTTGTCATACCGATTCTTTGTAAAATTTAACTTTGTGTCCATATACATCATATTACATCAACTATTGGGACACCCTTTAATTTCCAATTTTAAATATTTATACTTTTTGTTATACCAGACATAGTAGTGAACACTCGGTCTATTTTTCAAGTGTTTGTCCATAACGGTTCCAAAGATGAGGACATAATGGTCAAATTACATCAATAATTGGGACACCCTTTAATTTATCCAAATTTTATACTTGTTGTAATGGCGGACTAAGCAATATAGGTTCTTTGTACATTTCAACTGTCTATCTATAACAGTTGAAAAGTTTGGCCATATATATCACTTTTACATTAACTATTGGGACACCCTTTAATTTCCAAATTCATATTTTACACTTATTATTTTAGCGGACTTAGCAATACAAGTTCTTTGTAAATTTCAACTGTCTGTCTATAACGGTTCAAAAGTTTGGCCATATATATATCAAAATAAACCAACTAATGGGAGACCCTTTAATTTTTAATTTTAAATATTTATACTTATTATAACAGACATAGTAACGAACATTCTGTGCAACTTTCAAGTGTTTGTCTATAACGGTTCAAAAGATAGGACCATAAAGGTGAAATTACGTCACCTATGGGGTCACCCTTTAATTTTTAATTTTATTTTTTAATTACTTTTTGTTATTGGGAGCTATAGTGATACGCACTTTTTTCTAATTGTAAATGGGTGACCTACAAATTTCATAATACACGTAAAAAACATGTATGTTGTATGGGGACACCCTTTAATTTTTAAACTTTTAAACTGTTTTTAAAATGGGACCAATCTGTAGCCATAACCTTTCTAATGGGGCAAAAATTTTTAAAATCGGTTCAGAAATGACCGAGTTCTGAAGGCACAAACATAAAAAAAAGCAAAATTCAGACGAATTGATAACCTCCTTCTTTTTTTGAAGTCGGTTAAAAATAATGTCTGATGGATAAAAGAGCAATGTTAGCTCTTTTTTCTAAAAAAGTGCTGAAGGTTAAATTTTCGCATTAGAGTTAGTCACAAAGAGCTAAAAGTAGCGCGAAAAGAGCTAAGTTGCCATCGCTGCTTGTTTCCAAAAGAAAGTGGAGAAAAGCAATGAAGTATTGCATACTTTAAGGCAACTTTTATTTATCAAAGAATGGCGCTGTTTTGAATTAATAAGTAATTCATTTCCTCTCTGTGTTTTGCAGAGCTTTACAATAATTTAAGGAATTTTATATAAATTTTACAATTTCATCCAGGGATGGATACCTTTATATTAATTAAATGCGTAACAGTCTTAAAATTTGGTGTGAATTCCTTTTAAAGCAAAATCAAATAAAATATTTTCAGGACGCACACAACGTGTGTAAGCACAGCTAGTTTATTTATAAAAAAAGATAGTTTTTTTTCTTTAACATAAAACTGAACAAAATGATAAAAACGCAAGGATATACAGCAAACCATCACAACTTTGTCACATGCCCAGCAAAAAATACTGTAGATTTATTGCGTACGAAAAACGCAAATGAATGATTGACACGGAAATATAAATTAGATCCGGCTAATCTTTTCGTAAATGCCACATCTAAAAAGAAAAGAAAATATATTTTAATTTAAACATTACAGAGCATTTTATTACTTACAGGTAGCAGCAGCTGCCTCTGTGCCGGCTTCATTACATTCTAAGAATGCCTTGTGTTTGACATTCGAAATTCTTTGAGGAGCAGCGCTAGCAAAAATACCATTTAAATTGGCATTCCGGTTGAATATTGAAACTATGCCCGTCTTCATTAAAGGTCCTTTCAAATCGACATCGAATTCAATGCGAAATTTGGGTAAAAATACACGAACCTTATCTGGCTCCATCCGTGAGCTAATATCATTCAAATTTATTGTTCTTAATTTATTTTCCACCATTCTTAAGCCCCCAATTTTATTGGGTAAAATGATCAGCATGGAAATGTCTGAATTGTTATAACGCATTTCTAAGGCTCTGGCGTCTATTTCGGGCACTTCAGCATAATCAAAGACATTTTCTATATACATGGTATCCACTTGCGTTCTCTGCCAGGTGCTGGTATAAAAATAATTTTTACGAGTAAAATATTTTGAAAAGGGAAGTAACCAGTTGGCCTTGAAATAAATGGCATTTACTAAAACAGCACTCGTAGCAGCATTTATCGCATCTGGTTTCAAGAGATTTTTTATTTTATTTTCCGTCTGCTCTTCCACCCAACTATTTATTTTTTGAACAGCCATGAAAGGTTTACTAAAATCAACATTTTCAGCTCTAGAGTCAAAGTTCCTTTGGGCAATTTCATTAAATGACTGTGCAATTTTGATTTTTTGACTAACGTACAAACGATTGGCCATTGAGAGTTGTGGCCCATTACCATTATTATTGAATGTAGTTCTCAAAAAATTACCATATCTCCAAGCAAAGCGTCTTTTGTCTTCTCTGCTCAGCCTTAACGTTCTCTGTATTTCTTTGGCCGAAAAACCTTCAGCACCCAGATACGTTAAAGCCATACTAGTGTATATGGAGACAGGCGAATAGACTACATTTTCAGTTGGATAACTATCAACCACAAAAGGATGTAAGGCAGTGGCAAATAAATTATTACTTGTAGACTGTTTGATGGACTGTGTCAATATAGAGTTGTATTGTAATGAAAGGATTGTTATCCAAAAGAAAACTAAACTTGGAAAAAAAATCAAAGAAATATATAAAAAAAAATTAATTAAGTAAATTTATAATTTGTGGTGCAAAATGCTGAAAAATATGTGGTTTAATTTGAGACAAGTTCCTAAAGAATCAAGCAGTACCGGCTAAACAAAAAACAAAAGTGTTTCAGCAGTTGAAAAATTACTTGTAAGTTTTATTGTACTAGATATACATGGCCATAGTTAGATATTGTATCATGGATCACTTGTATGGTGGCCAATTATTAAAACACGTACTCATGTGTCATTTATAGAAAAAGTAAATAGAATAGTAGCACCGAGCATCACAGGAGCCAGGAGATCAACAGCAACTGAAGCACTGTGTAGAATACTTGGAATTACATTGAACTTATATATTAAGGGTCGATGTCGAATGTGAACCATGCCCAAACGTCAAGTTTCTTTCTGCATTTGATTTTACATTTTTCAGTTTCAGACTAACTCAATTTGAACCATAGAAAGATACAAAATCGAGCAATGCGTTAAAGTTATCGCTTTAAGCTTATCGTGCACTTCGTGATTTGTTTGGTCAATTTAATCTCCCAAATGTGCGTACAATCGAAAAAGTCGTATAAAATTTAACCAACCCGGGTCTGTACGATATGCCAAAATACCAGTGCTTGCTCGTACAGCTCGTATTGCTACTGTTCGCGATAGTGTGGCTGAAGAGCCGTCCACCTTAACTCGTTGATCAACATTATGCATAAAGACTTCCATTTACACGCTTTCAAGGTGCAATTGACTCAAGAACTAAAGCCTCTTGATCATTCTAAACGTCGTCAATGGTCAGAATGGTGGCAAGAAATCATCCTTAGTGATGAGGCACATTTTCACCTCAGTGGATTCACCAATAAGCACAATTGCCGCATCTGGGCGAATAATAATCCAAGAGTGATTGTCGAAAAACATGAGTGCGGTTTATGGGCTGGCGCCATCATCGGGACATATTTTTTCCAAAATGAGGCCAGTTACTCGGGCAGTTACTGTGAATGGTTTTCGCTATCGTGGTACGATAACGAATTTTTTATAGCCCGAATTGGAAGATATGGATGTGGACGACATGTGGTTTCAACAGGACGATGCCAATTGCCACACAGCTAACGAAACAATGGCTCTTTTGGGTGCCCCGATAGGATAAGGTAGTGTGCTAGTCTATCAGTCTGGGAGTTGTGGGTTCGATTCCCACCAACGACTCTGGGTGTTTCACTACAACAAGTGAAGGTCTTCGTTACTATGCTCGGTAAATTAAGTTAGAATATAATTTGTAATTGTATTGTAACATTTAATAAATAATTGGCTCTTTTGCGCTACAAATTCAATGGCCGTGTTTTCTCACGTGTTGGCGATGTCAATTAGTCGCTAAAATCATGTGATTTGACACCGCTAATTTTCTTTCTTTGGGGTCATTTAAAAGAAAAGGTGTACGTCGATAAGCCGGCAACAATTCAAGAGCTAAAGGTTGAGATAATTCAGCACATTAACGGCATAGAACCTCAATTGGGCCTAAGCGTTATCGAAAGTTCGGGGCATCGGATGGAGGTATGCCACCGAGGTCGCTGCGGCTATTTGACCAATATTTTTTTCCATATATAGTTGAACCATACCAATATTATTAAAATAAAAAGAAATGACAATAATTTCCTAAATAATTTGTGTTTCATTTAAAATTAACATTTTTTGTTTTCTTATTCAACATAAAGTTAGAAATTTTAATAAATTCATATGTCTTGAAATTTCAATAGAATTAAATTAGGAATGAATTAATCAAGAATTTAAAACTTTTGCGCACAGTTTTGTATCTTCGTCTAACTTCCCGCACAATGGCCCCATAGGAATATCCTAGCGAACGATAAACATCGATTTTAACTCTTTCCACTTTGTTTAAAATATTTTTCTAGCTCATTTATCACTAATGTTTATAAGAAAGTAATAGGTTTCTTCTACGAATAGTTAAATGTATAAATTAAATGGGACTTTTTACAAAAAAGATTTTTAAATTTCAAAGTGAATCTAATCATATGAACGGAAAATGTTTTATTGTGTGTCCCCTTTTGAAAGGACCTTTAAAATACTGTTGCATTAAACTTTAATCTTGTTCTTTTTATTTTTATCTTAGGAGAAACATATCCTTTTGGATGGAGTAAAATTTTAGCTGTAGACAAAACAGATTTATAATTGGTTTTTGTTATCTGTTCGAGAGAGTATTTCCTCATCGTATTGTAGGTGGCGATGAGTAAAAAGTTAATTTGGATAAGCCATGGTATACAATACCAGGATATTAGGCTCATATACCGGCAAAACGTTAGGCTTTGAATATTAACGGCATCAATACCCGGTTTTGTGTTGTATACCGGTTCAACTTTGCATATTGTAGTCAATGGATGGCCATTTACACACACATAGACGATGTGTGACCCCATAGGCGATTTGAATTCAATTAATAAAAAGAAACAGTAATTTTAAAAGTCGTTACCCTTGAATTATAAATTCCGGTTTGATGAAATTAATTTTAGATGACCAGTTTTGGAAATTTTAAACTCAATAATTTAATTACCTCCAGTAATCACGGTTGCCATTTCCGTTTAGTTTTGTGACTATTAATTTCTATTGAAAACACTATGTCTTTTATAAACAAATTTGAAGACAACAATATTTCACACGACACCACACTTTATATATGATAAACAACATGTTTTTGTTTTTGAGCTTTTATATTTACTTTTGTTTACGAGCAGTTTTAAAGATGACAATGGAGGAAAATCTTTCAGCAAGATTAGGTCTTTATGGTAGTACCTCCTTGAAAAATGTTAAATAGTTTTTTATACTTTTGACCTCGTATTTGCAAAATTTAATTAAATATTTTTTGCTGGTTCTTATCTAAGTTGAAGTTATATTTTTGAAGATAAAAAATATTTTGTAGGCCTAAGTGGAAAAAAATGCCTTTAGACATAGTTTTAAATTATTAATAAAAATCTAAAAAATAAGTTGAAGTACTTACCACAAGTTATCTTTGCTTAAGTATTATTTGTCGATTTAATTTTTAGCATTCAAATAAGCTATTCTTTGTTGGCTCGAAGTTTTGCCAATTTTCAACTTTTTCTTGTCTTTTTCTCTAACTTCATTTGTACGAAATCACAGGTATAAAACAATATAAAGAGTGGTTAAATTTTAAGGGCCGATGTTGATTTTGAATAAAACACAAATTATTTAGGAAATTATTGGCATTTCTTTTTATTTTAATAATATTGGTATGGTTCAACTATATATGGAACAAAATATTGGTCAAATAACCTCCATCCGATGCTCCGAACTTTCGATAACGCTTAGGCATAATTGAGGTTCTATGTCGTTAATGTGCCGAATTATCTCAACCTTTAGCTCTTGAATTGTTACTTGCTTATCGACGTACACCTTATCTTTCAAATAACCCCAAAGAAAGAAGTCCAATCACATGATCTTGGCGGCCAATTGACATCGCCACCACGTGAGATAACACGGCCATTAATTTTGTCGCGCAAAAGAGCCATTGTTTCGTTAGCTGTGTGGCAAGTGGCACCGTGCTGTTGAAACCACATATCGTCCACATCCATATCTTCCAATTCGGGCAATAAAGAGTTCGTTATCATCTAACGATAGCGAACACCATTTACAGTCACTCTTTGTGGGAGCATTGGTTTTTCGACAATTACTCTTGGATTATCATTCGCCCAAATGCGGCAATTCTGCTTATTGACGAATCCACTGAGGTAAAAATGTGCCTCAACACTGAAGATGATTTTCTTCGAAAATTGATCATCCAACGTTGCCATTTCTTGCCACCATTCTGACCATTGACGACGTTTAGAATGATCAAGAGGCTTTAGTTCTTGAGTCAATTGCACCCTGTAAGCGTGTAAATGCAAGTCGTTGTGCATAATATTCATCAACCACGAGCGTGAGAGGTCCAATTGTTGGGCACGACAATGAATTGAGATGGACGGCTCTTCAGCCACACTATCGCGTACAGCATCAATATTTTCTGCAGTACGAGCTATACGAGTATTCACTGGTGTTTTCACATCTCCCACAGACCCGGTTTGCTCAAATTTTTGCACGATTTTTCCGAATGTACGCATATTTGGACGATTAAATTGACCGAAAAAATCACAAAGTGCACGATATACATTTTGATTTAAACGACCATGTTCACAACGTGTGTGGGTACAGCTAGTTTAAAATAAAATTTATTTTTACTCATATAAATAAGTTATTATCCAGTCTCTCTGATTGTGTTCGCATTACGTAAAAAGTACTTAATGAATTTTTTAACATTTTTTGGAGAGATACCTTTGTATCGTAGGGGGCCGTTTCTAATTCTTTTTTCTTTCATTGTAGTGTATCTTTTTTGTGGGGGTCCAACGCGCCAACCGTTTTTTTAAGTACTTATTGTGAACTAATTCGTAGGACAGATTAGCTGACTACTTTAAGACGAAGTGGCGGGCACAACTAGTTATGAATAAATTAATTATTTTCCAATATAATATTTATGGGTGGTGGGGAGTGGTCAGACACTTTCTCTTCGATATAATAGCTTAAAAATGAATATTTTTCGGATATTAGTAACAAAAAATTAAATTAAAAAAAAACTCTCATATTCGTTTTAAGGAAGAGGGATTGGAGGATACCTCCCCCTGCCCATAAAAACTCGCAAATTTTATTCTTATGGTATTAAAGCGAATGTAGTCCATTTCTTTTAATCATTATAAAATTTTCAGAGCCAATATAAGCTAAAAAAATGTCCGGCTAGATTTCCAACATACCCCTTGTGCACCCGTGTGCACCGCCACACGGGCCGAAAAGAGTGATCAAATTTAAAAATCGTACAGAAGCATACAGCGATAAAATTTGATGGTATTAGTGATAGATGAAATATCATTTCCCTGACTTTGCCAATTTTAGGCCCCGACCCCGTGAAGAGAATTTAGTTTACTTTTTTAAGAGAACTAACATCCAGCCAATTATTCCCTACTAATCAATAGCATTTTTTGAAAAGAATAGTATAGAATAACTAGATACAGTGCTGTCTGGGTAGAGTGAACCCCCGATGCTATGAATACCTCGTTAGAGTGAATACCAGAATGTAAAATTGACTACTCTGTAGAGTGAATGCTTATGAACCTCTATAGAGTGAACATACTTTATAGTGAGTTTTTAGGTTTGGCGAGGGAGAAATGAAAAAGATTATAAAAATTAAAGAGAACATAAAATAACGATAAAGTAACGATTCTTTTAGAGTAAGTTGACAAGTTACTCTCACAAATACGCATTATATGAAGTGTTAATTAATTTAAGTCTGAGCGCATGTTCCACTAAGATCGTGTCTTAAAGCTAATTTCTGAATAACACAGTGCAACACGGAAAAAAATAACCATATACGGACACCACTACGTGATAAAAGACCAAAAAAAGACCCCTGTCTCCCAGTTTTGCCCAAAGTCCTCCAGGTTTTTTTTTTATGGGCCCTCAAAAATGTGGGGCCTCGATCTCATTTTTGCAAAAAAAAAATGATCATTTACTCAAGCTCATATTTTGCAAACCGTTTGGAATTTTGATATACTCTTTGAGGCAAAGTTGTAGCTCTTGTCATAAAGAACAAAAATTGTTAACATATAAAATCAAAAAAACTTCATCTTCAAGGTCAAAATCGCGAAAAACTTAAAAAAATTCAATTTTTTTACCTTTTTTCCCCTGTTCAGGTCCATAGGTAGCAAACCGTTCAAAATCCAAGGAAACAATTAACTACAAAAATGAACCTAAGATCTCAGTAAACAACTTTTTAGAACATATGAACTTCCTAGGAATGATTCTTAACACCGTTTAGGTAGCGCTTAAGTAGCCGCAAAAGTTTTTCACTTTGAACGGTTTGCTACCTATGGACCTGAACAGGGGAAAAAAGGTAAAAAAAAAAATTAATTTTTTAAAGTTTTTTGCGATTTTGACCTTGAAGGTGAAGTTTTTTTTCATTGTATATGTTAACATTTTTTGTTCTTTATGACAAGAGCTACAACTTTGCCTCAGAAAGTATATCAAAATTTCAAACGGTTTGCAAAATATGAGCTTGAGGAAATGATCATTTTTTTGCAAAAATGACATCGAGGCCCCACATTTGAGGGCCCATGAAAAAAACCTGGAGGACTTTGGGCAAAACTGGGAGACAGGGATCTTTTTTTTTGGTCCTTTATGACGTAGTGGTGTCCGTATATGGTTATTTTGCCATGACTTAAAAAATTACACAGTGTGTAATTGGTGTTATAATTGTTACATAAAAATGGATTCGGAAAAAAGAAAGCATTTATCCTTAAAACAAAAAAGCGACATTATAAAAAAAAATTGAAAAAGGTGCTAGTGTTACTTCTTTGGCACAGCGTTATGGCGTTGCAAACACAAATCCGGTATCAGCTGCTGAAGCCATTAAGGATTTTGATAAGGGTATCAAATGGGCTGAGGCTAAACAAACCAAGGAAAGAAACAACTATGTACATATTACTAATTTTTTCCAGTCATAAATTTAAACTTTAGTATTACATGGAAATAAATAAAGTTTATAACCTATAAAAGCATTTAGAATAAATAAATTAGTTTTTTAAGTAAAAAAATTCAACCTTGATTTAGTGAACAACCTGGGTATAGTGAAATCGCTCTGCAAAAATTAGTTCACTCTACCCAGACAGCACTGTAGTTCACATTTTATAATTACTCTTTACATTTGTATGTTGTAGGTTATGTTTACTTATTAGAATAAATTATCAAACAAGTATAATCTATTTGAGAAGACCTCAATAACGCGGCGGAACTGAATTCTGTGTGCAAGAGGAAGAATTTCGATTTCAAAAAGAAATTAAATTTTTATCGGCTTTAGAACTCGAAAAACATTTTATTTGATTTCTTTATAACAAACATAGTTTTTTAATTCTTATTTGTTGCTAAAAAAAATACAAAGGCATTCAAAAAATCATCACAACTCTGCCACATGTCCAGCAAATAATACTGTTGATTTTTTGCGTATGAAAAAAGCAAACGGATGATTGACATGGAAATATAGACTAGAACCTTCAAATTGTTTGGCAAGTGCTAAATCTAAAGAGAAAGGGATTAGATCTTTATTTAAATATTATAGGGCATTTTAAAACTTACCGGTGGCAGCAGCTGCTTCTGTACCGGATTCATTACATTCAAACAACGCCTTGTGTCTGATATGCGATATTTTTTGCGGTACAGCGCTTTCCAACATACCGATGTAATTGGAATTATGGTTGAACATTGAGACAACACCCATGTCCATCAAGGCTTCTTTTAAATCGAGAGAAAATTCTATGCGAAATTTGGGCAAAAAGACATGAACGATTTTGGGCTTCATCCGTGAGCTAATGTCATCCAAATTTATATTTCTTAATTTGTGTTCTAATTTTCTCAAACCCTCAATTTTATGGGGTAAAATGATCAGCATAGAAATATCTGAATTGTTATAACGCAATTCTAAGACTTTTGCATCTATTTCGGGCACTTCAGCGTAATGAAATACATTTTCTATATACATGGTGTCCACTTTTGTTTTCTTCTCGTTGCTGATATAAAAAGAATCTCTACGGGTAAAGTTTGTATGGAAAGGATGTAACCAGCTGCCCTTAATAGAAATGGCACTTACTAAAATAGCATTGGTAGCAGCATTTACCGCATGTGGATAAAAAAGATGTTTTATTTTATTTTGCGTGTGTTCTTGCACCCAACTATTTATTTCGTTTACAGCGTGTATAGCTTTGCTAAAATCAACATTTACCGCTTTACAGTCAAAGTTCCTTTCGATTATTTCGTTATATGGCTCTGCAATTTTGATTTTGTGACTAACGTATAAACGATTAGCCATTGAGACATGTGGCACATATCCATACGTTATGTTTTGCGTCGCGAATATGGTACTCAAAAAATGTCCATATCTCGAAGCAAATACGGTTTTGTCTTCTTTGCTTAGTTTTAGGGCCCTACGTATTTCCTCGGACGAGAGTCCTTCATCACCCAAATATAATAAAGCCATTTTCGTATATACGGAGAGAGGCGAATAGACCACATTATGATTTGGATACTTATCAACAATTAAAGGGTGCAACTGGATGGCAAATAAATCATCACTTGTAGCCATTGACCGGTGGTGTGTATGTGTCATAATAGAGTTGCATTGCAACGCAAGGATTGTTATCCACATGGAAACTAAAATTAGAAAAAAAAATAATTAAATATATTTTTGTTACAAAATGCTGAGTCATGTAGTATTGAATTTCAAAGCAATTTCCAAGGAATCAAACTTCATATACCAGAGAGGATGGTATTTGTTCGGATCCACTGATAAGCAGTGTAAGTCCCAAAAAGAAATGTATATCAAAAAGTTTTTGTCGCGATACAATAGAAATGCTATTGCCGGCAGATCCCAACTCCACACCCGATTCAGATGGCGAGCAAGAGAACTATATATTTGAATAAAAATGTAATTACTGTACATATACAGAGGTATTATTATATTTTTCGTATTAGTTTTTCTAGGAAATTGTATTACTTAACTTAAAAATAAAATTTATCCTACATTTGTTTTGAATACTAGTGTTTTTTATTTACGGAATCCGAGGACGATTTTTTTCCTATTCCAATTTTTTTTATTTACATTTTGCCAAAAAAACTCGTGTTTAAACAAAAAATCATCTTTAAGCAGACGTATATTATTGCGTATAAGCGATAAATACCGAATAAAAATGATAAAAGTGAAAAAATAATTTTTTTTTCGGACCAGCACTCAGGGGATGACCCCTACTCATGCAAAGCATTGTGCCAGAACTAGGAAATTAGGTTATGGGAAGGAGGATAGAGGGAGTAATGTTTGTGGACATTCGATTTTAATTTTCCAACATTGTAGCTGACAGGAAAGACGATTCCACAAGCGAACTGTACGGCTAAAAAACGAATTTTCTCTATAATGCATTGTGCGATTCACTGGCCAATGGACCACAAATGGGTGAGCTCTTAATGAAAAGCGTGTTGTGCGCGAAAACGTGCGGATATCGGGAACCAGTTCCCTAATCTCATCAGAGCACATTCCATTGTAGTAGCGATAAAACAGCGAAACACAACCCACATTGCGTCGATGTTCAAGACAGTCAATAGAGTTGTATACCCTACTGTCACCTATGAGCTTCTTCGCCCTCTCTTGCACGCGGTCAAGTAGTTCCAAAACAGACTTTGGAGCACCGGCCCATACGTGAGAGTTGTATTCCATTTTTGGCCGGATGTAAGTGCTATAAATAGTAAGGAGATCAGATGAGGTGAAATATGTTTTACACCGTTTGAGAAAACCGAGACACTTGAAGGCTTCTTTTGAGACTTGAAAAATGTGCTTAGTCCATCGAACGTCACACTGGATTTTCATGCCAAGAACATCAAGAGCTTCTGATTCCGGCCGAACGCCGGTGCGTTAGCATACAACATTGAGTCTTACGAGCGTTAAAGTCGACTCTATTTGCCCGGCCCCAATTAGATATTGTTACGAGATCGTGATTGAGCGTATCATTCATGTTTTGCCGCTTGGCCCCAATCTCTAAAAGGCTCGGCCGTCTGCAGAATGAATACGAATGGCAAATGCTGCTATCATCTGCAAAAGAGTAGATAAGGTTGGAAGTTTGACAGAGAAGGTCATTTTGAAAAATAAGAAACAGGGTAGGAGAAATTACAGAGCCTTGTGGTACCCGTGAACTAATCTTGAACTCGTTTGATGAAATGCCATCTATAACAACTCGTATAGTGCGATCCCTGAGAAAGCTCGATATAAATCGAGAAAAGCTATCACCGACACCAAAAGCAATAAGTTTTGACAGGAGTGCACCATGCCACACTCTATCAAAGGCCTTGGAGATATCTAGAGCCACCACCTTACTTTCGCCGAAAGGAAAGCCAGCAAGTCCCCTGTAGAGCGCCCCCTACGAAAACCATACTGGCGGTCGCTTAGTAAGCAGTTGGACTCCAGATACTTGACAAGATGAAAATTGAGCATACTTTCCATTACCTTAGAAAGAGTAGAACAGACTGTAATTGGGCGGTAATTTTCAGGGTTGTTAGCCTCTCCTTTTTTGGGGATTGGCGTTACATTAGCTAACTTCCAGTACATTGGAAACTCATACATTTTAAGTAAATGAAACTTTAAAGAAAATGTTATCACATTTTATCTTTATATATTACTAGCGTCGATTTTGATTTGAAAGTAATCAACACCTAATTTTAAGACTCTCCCTAGATAAAATTCTAGAATTTATATAATATTCTAAAATTCTATATATTATTGTAAAGCTCTGTAAAAGGTGTTTAAAATATTTGAATAACAATGTAATGCCACAAAGTAAAAATACAAATCAAATACAAATTTGATTTCCGTTTACAAAAATAAAAGATGCCTTAAAGTATGCAGTAGCTTTAAATCGGTAAAAATATCGGGGTACTTTCACAGCTTTTTCGCCTCTTCCTCTGGGAAATAAGATATTTTGGCGGAAAAAATCCTATAGTGGAATCAGGATACTAAGATACCTTCTCACAAAGTTTTGTAAAATCCACTCAGTAGTTTTTACGTGGTGCGAACACAGACAGAAAGATTGAAAGACAGACAGTCAGGAAATGAGTTACTCATTATAAGTATAAAAGATATCTATGCAGTTTTGTGCCTACGTCCAGGGCAATTCCCCGCACAATGGCCCGATAGAAATATCCTTATGAATAATTATCATCGATTTTGGCTCCTTCCGTTTAATTTAAAATACTTTTGCCCATTTTTCGCAAATATTTGTTAAAAAGTAGTAACTTTAATGTATAAAAAATATGTTTTTATTTCTTGTATTCTGTACAAAAGTTAATGGTTAATGGCAAAGGTACAAAACCTAAGCGCCAGGGTGTAATTTCCTTAGCTTCCTTTAAAACCTGCAGGGAGACCTATATCTTGGTATTGGTCGTGAGACTTCAAATGCAGCTAGGTAAAATTAAAATGAGTTTAATGATGCTCCTCCAAGGAAAACTTGAGTTTAATGATTCTTCTCCAGTGAAAAATTGAGTTTAATGGTACTCCACCAGTGAAAAATTTAGTTTTAAAAAGGGTGCTCCACCAGTGTCCGACTTAGTAATTTAAACTAGGTTATATACGCTAACCAAAACGATTACACGTGGCTGATTACGCAACCACCGATAATAGCACCGCAGTACAGCTACTCGAGGAAGCCACTCAGTCATTGTGAGAGTGAGAGGCCTCGACTACATTATTACCTATCAAAGGTAAAAAGCCATCACTTTTTTTGAAGAGCCCACTGATTTTCCGTATCTTTCGAGGCCCATAAATATAAAATGATCACCAATTTCGCCAAACTGAGTACAGGGTTTTACTACCCTTTGATAGTAAAATCGAACCTATATTGTCAAGTTCATGTATTTTACAAAAAGTTTTTATTTGTTGCCATGTGTTATCGATGTTCGATAGTGTATTTTCGCATCCCGGCTATGAAAGTGATCGCCAAAAGGGTTTTAATATTAACGGCTCCAATGTACATATTTGTATTTAATATTTATATGATCCCATATCGCGATGTGATCAGTTAATGAAAAGAATTTTTTTTTTAAAGACCTAACTCACGCATTATAAATTACAGTTTAACACTATTATTAATGTAGGAGGAAAAACGAAGCAGACCACTTCTATAATGGGTCCCTTTTCGATCCCCTTCCATCCTCTCAGATTACAGGCAACAGCATACTTGTGTATGCTTTTCATCACACCTTACGTCTGCATTCAGTGATGGCAAAAAACTATCCAATTGTAGAAGGACAGTAAGGAAATATAAAAACGTGGTTTGTTTGTTGGTGTTTTGTTGAAGCTTTAATATTCTGTAATATTATTCTATTAACATGCATAATTCTCATTGTGTTTTGTAGAATTTTATTACTTATAGAGTATTTTTGGCTTCTCTAAAATTAGGAAAAAGGTTTCCTGATGATCTGGCCTGAGCAACCAGTGAAATACGCATATGGACTAGCTCTTTCCCCTAACAAATAAATTGCATTTTTATTATAAAACGTTATGGGTAATTAGCATAATATTAAATAATTAATATTTAAATTCCCAAAAATTTTATTAATAGCAACCGAAATATAATTTACGGCGACCTACTTTCATTGAATCACTTGCTTCAACCAGCTTTTGGTCTTGACTTTAGTGATTTCAAGCTGTCGACTGGCCTTCTTTTTCATCACGCAGTCTCTAGTTATTCACGGCTCAGTTCCCCCAAGACATTTAACAAGCTTCTACCAGTGGTCCTTAGTCTTATGCTAGTCAGTGCTGGACATTCACACACAATGTGCGCTGCCATCTCAGTCTCTTCCAGGCACAGTCTGCATGTATCATGTTCTTCGATTTTTTATCGTGGCTAGATGATACTTGAAGTTTCCGTGACCTGTCACTAATGCAGTTATCCAGCTTAGAGTACTTCTCTTCTATTATACCCAGTTTAACACTAAAACAAATTTCGGAAGTAATATTAACGAAGAAAATTAGTTGAACCTTAACGGCAAAACTAATTTTATTCAAATGAACAGTTTTTTTTTTTTTTTGTTAAAACTATAATTCGATAAACCTTATAAAATCCTAAAAAAAAATTTAAATAAAATGAGTAAATGTGAATAATTTATCCGTTGATTTGACTTTACTTTCGCTTATTAAGTTACTGAGTTTTTATTTTATTATTGAAGAATATTCAATATATAAAAATGAAAAAAAGTGCGAAAAAATTGAAGAAATTTAACTTAAGAAAATTTATTTAAGGTGAAATATATAATAGAAAATTTTTTCAATTTATATTTTTTTATTTTAAAAATTTGTGTTAATAAGGCCAATTATAATAACTTGCCAAAAGCTAAAGTTAGGATTTAGGGATTTTTTAAAGGCAAGCTACAGTAATGAGTGTTACCCTCGTTACTATAACGAAAAGCTACTTATCTCTCCGATTAAATCCTAACTTTAGCTATTGGCAAGTTATAATAATAGGCCTAAATATAATATATCTGTGGTCAATTTCGGCGTGTTGTTGAAAATTAAACATAAAGGAATAACTTTAATATAGTTTATTTGACCTTTTTAATAATTTGTATTTAATTATTTTTATTTTCAAGCTTTAGGTCG
Source organism: Phasia obesa (assembly GCA_949628195.1). Taxonomy (NCBI): domain Eukaryota; kingdom Metazoa; phylum Arthropoda; class Insecta; order Diptera; family Tachinidae; genus Phasia; species Phasia obesa. The sequence goes on along the minus strand of OX451219.1, from coordinate 114,497,986 downwards.
GTAATTATTTTTATTCTCGATATTTCGCTACTCCTTTGTGTGGCATCATCAGGAAAAATTTAAAAAATTAACGTTATGAAAATTACAAATTAATTTCGCTACTCCTTTGTGTAGCATCATCAGGAAAAATTTAAAAAATTAACGTTATGAAAATTACAAATAAATTTTTTTTTAAATTTTTCCTGATGATGCTACACAAAGGAGTAGCGAAATATCGAGAATAAAAATAAAAATAATTAACGACCTAAAGCTTGAAAATAAAAATAATTAAATATAAAGGAATAACTTTTTCAGGAAAATTTTAAAAATAAATAAAAAGTCAAGAAAAGAAAATAAATAGTCATTTTGAATAAATCTCTTCGATAGAAGGAATTTCCTAAAATTATTTTTTTTTATGAAAATGGTCTGCAGGTTTGACTAAAAATTTTGTTCTTCAATTCTACACCCCACTCCAGTATTTCGGTAAATTTTTGATTCAGTGACGAAATAAATTTTATATGATCAGTTTTAAAAATTTTAAACTTAAAATTTAATTACATACCTGTAGCAATACCGAGAGCCATTTTGCTGACTGTTAAAAAATGTCTGTTGTTGTAAAATAAATTATTTTTGCTCTATTTTTGGCACTTGACGTATCCGTTAAGTTTTTTTTTATTATAAATTAATAAAAAAAATTTTTTTAACAGACTATGTCTTTGATAAATTAATTTTCAGACTAAAATAACACTTTTTCACATGCAACGCCTCTTTATATACACACCAGACCATTTGTTTTAAAACTTTATTTACGATCAGCTTTTAAATAAAACCATAAAGGTATTAGTAGATAACGATGGAGGAAAAGCTTTTCGGCAATAAAAATTTAATTAGCTCCGGAATTGTGTCTAAATGCACACTTTTAAAACCTGTTAAATAACTTTTTATAATTTTGACAGTTTTTTTGTTTAACATTTTATTTGTTGCTTCTTATCTATGTTTAAATAGTATTTTTAAACACCTTTCAGACATACAACTGGCCTGAACTAAAAATCAGGCGCTTCACGCACTTCAAATTTGTAAATCATGATTTTCGAAACATGAGACTCTACGCTGTGTTAACACCATTCAACATCATTCATTCATTCATTCAACATCATTCATTCTTGGGAGGTACCTCGCTCGCTATCCCAATCCAGTTTGTTTTTTTGCTGGACTATGAGGGTTACTTGTGCAAATTTTCAAGACTATACCTGCTGTAGTTCTCTAGGTACACGATAATAATTTTTCACTTTGTATGAAAGGTAACACGCCCACCGTCCCAGTCTATATTTTGCTAGATCATGCATATTAATCTGAGGTTATTTGTGCGAAGTTTTCTACCTCTTGTAGTTTTCGAGATACACAATAATAATTTTGCACTTGGGATGGCCTACTCTTCCAATCCAGCCTGTGTTTCGCTAAACTATATATATTCATTTTTTTTATTAATATTTCTGTGGCAATAAGGAATAAGTGCTTAAGTCGACTTAAGCAAAAACTAAGTTACTGGCACCTTTGAAATCTCCGTACTTCAAAGTACCCATGTGCAAATTTTCAATTGTTTTGTACTATTTTTCAGGAAGTTATACCAAAAAAACTTTCTGCTTATCTTTTTTCAATGCCGAATCGTATTTGGAAAAAAGCTTAAGAAACTACAAAGTATTTTTCAAAATCATAGAAACACATTTTACAACTTATTAATTGCAACTCCTGCGTACTTTTGGTAGATATAAGATATTTTTCAAAATCATACGTTTGACTCCCATAGGTAAACTTTTGAAGATAAGTTGTTTTTTTTTTTAAATTATTTTAAAGTTTAAAATTGCCCTCCTACAAAACTTAAAAATCAGACTTAAGCACTTTTTCCTTATTGCCACAGATTTATTAATATTTTATTTATTGTATCTTCAATATATTGAACTAACAATAATTACTCATATCTTAAGACTAAAATAAAAAATAAATATACTTAATAAGTCCAGCCAGTGCTAGACAAAAAATAATGTATGTTCCACGATTGTTGAAATCATTTACGGGTTATCCCTCTATTGTACGGCCAAAAAAATCAGTATCTCTTCTTTTTAGTCGAATGTAACCAGGAGCATTAAGAATGATACGCTCCAATGGATTTGGATGAGTTTTAAGCTTCTTCAAATCCGTTACCATCCGTTGGCACGTTTAGATCTTCGTGGCTATTAGAGTTTTAGATATACCAGGAAGCAACTGTCATTGGTAGAATCTTATTTTGGCGCCTTTAAATTTGTTCTACATTTCTAGCTGAGGCAGTGCCCCATAGTTGAATCCCATAGCACCAAATTGGTTTAAAGATCGAATTGTACAGTAGAAGTTTGCAATCTAAGCTGAGGGTAGAGTTAGCCAGTTTAGTTGGACTGCTTTTAACTTTATTTGATTTAACTTGTATTCTATGTATTCTATGCCAGTCCAGATGTATACCGTTTACGTCTGAAAACTGCGTTATCATTTGGTTATTTATGCGAATAGGGAGGCATGAGTCCCTACGCAGTGTGAAAGTTATATGAGTGCATTTTTGTTCATTCACCTTTAATCTCTTCAACCATTTTTCCAACTTTATTATTCACCTTTAATCTCTATTTCTTCAACAATATTTCCAACTTTATTATATGGTTTTGTAAATGATGTGATGCTACTTGGGCGCTTTCATGAATACATACTTAAAAAAAGTTGATGTGTGGACTTGCACTTGCTAGTTGGCATATCAGATGTTGTACAGCAAATATAAAATGGATCCCAAAATACTACACTCATAATATTTTTACAGTAACTGATTGCCATATTGTTACGGACCGGTTGGACTGGCGAGGATTCCGTCTAGCTCTTATTTTTCACTCTTCAGGGGGTCCCAACCCTTCTCGCCAGCCGCGTATCCGAACTAATAAAAAAAAGATATAAAACAAAACTAACTAACACTACAAAAACTACACCACACAAAGAACCCCGAGACAGATGGTCGTCTCGTTTTTTAAAAAGTATTCCGTACAGTTATATCTAAATGAATAAACATTCAAAATGCAAAGCATTTTAATTTTTAAATGATTCCAACATTCATTTCTTAAAAAACTGAATATAAATACTGATTTTCAGTTGCAGTTAATATTTTCATTTATTTTTTTTTTTGTACTTTTTCAGAAACTCTAAATTCAAACAATAAACTAACATACATATGTACATATGAACGTATGTATCCTTTTAAAAAATAACTCTTTGAATTAAAAGTCAAAAACATTTTTTCAGACAGAACTAAATTTTTTTTTCATCACGATTTTCAATTTTAAGAATTTGAGTTTTTGTTTAAGTGCAAAATTTTTGTGAAATTATTAAAATAATTCTTGCAAAAAAAAAACCGACTTCAAAACAGACAAACTTAAAATCATGTTTCTTTAAGACGGAAATTATACAATGATTATATTATATTCAAGAAAGATTGTAGAGGGATTTTTTAAATTTCGTAGCACAAACTGTCAATTCAGATAAAAAAAAAACTGATTTTTAAATTCAATATAAGTATAAGTATAAGTATATAGGGGCACAAGACCATAGGGTTCTGGTCTTTTTCAGGTCAAACCCATGCCAAACGTCTGTCTGTGTACAGCGGATCAAAAGTTTGGCTATATACATAAAATTACACTAACTATTGCGCCACCCTGTAATTTCCGCATTCAAATTTTATACTTGTTATAGCGGTCGTAGCAATACAGGTTCACTGTAAATTTCAACCGTCTGTCTGTAACGGTTTAAAAGTTTGGCCATATACATCAAATTAAATAAACTATCGCGACACCCTGTAATTTATAATTTTAAATATTTATACTTATTATAACAGACATAAAAATCGACAGTCTGCCTAATTGTTAAGTGGTTATATATAACTGTAAATTATATTGCTATATATGTATATATTAAATGATGTCACCTATTGGGTCATCCTTTAAATTCAAATTTTAATATAAATATTTGTTATAGACGACTTTATCATACAGATTCTTTGTGTGTCCATATACATCAAAGTACATTTACTATTGGGACACCCTTTAATTTCCAACTTTAAATATTTATACTTGTTGTTATAGCGGACATAGTAGTTGACATTCTGTCTAATTTTCAACTGTTTGTCTATAATGGTTCCAAAGATGATGACATATGGTCAAATTACATCAATAATGGGGACACCCTTTAATTTATAGATCCAAATTTTATACTTGTTGTCATAGCGGACTAAGCAATATTGGTTCTTTGTAAATTTCAATTGTCTATCTGTAACAGTTGAAAAGTTTGGCGATATATATCACTTTACACTAACTATTGGGACACCCTTTAATTTTAAAATTCATATTTTACACTTGTTATTATAGCAGACTTAGCAATACAAGTTCTTTGTAAATTTCAACTGTCTGTCTATAACTGTTCAAAAGTTTGGCCATATATATCAAATTAAACCAACTAATGGGAAACCCTTTAATTTCTAATTTTAAATATTAATACTTGTTATAACAGACATAGTAACGAACATTCTCGGCAACTTTCAAGTGTTTATCTATAACGGTTCAAAAGATATGATCCTTAATGTGAAATTACGTCAACCATGGGGTCACCCTTTTTTAATTTTATTTTTTAATTACTTTTTGTTATTGGGAGCTAAGGTGTTACGCACCTTTTCTTAATTTTAAATTAGTGACCTATAAAGTTCATAATACACGTAAAAAACATGTATGTTGTATGGGGACACCCTTTAATTTTTAAAATGTTAAACTTCTTTTAGAATGGGATCAATCTGTAACCATAACCTTTCTAATAGCGTCAAAATTTTTAAAATCGGTTCAGAAATGACCGAGTTCTAAAGGTTCAAACATAAAAAAAGCAACACACAGACGAATTGATAACCTCCTTCTTTTTTGAAGTCGGTTAAAAAGGTATGTATGTACGTGTGAAAAAACTAAAAAGCGCTGTTTTGATTTAACTAACCATTATGTTAATTTTTTCAGTTTAACCCTTTCGACCCCTTACAACTCACAACTGGTTGATTGCCAATGTTTATTGTCAATATATGTATGTACATAATTCCTAAATTGTGATTGTGCAGTTGATGTCAAAGGACCTCCTTGCTCGTTTTTTCAATTCGTAATCCGATAGCAACTTCTTATTTTTCCTAGCAGTACCGGTTCCAAGATTCCTTTAAATGCAATGTAAGCCTTTTACTAATGTAAATCAGTCATTGAAACATAGTTTAAAATTTTTATTTTTTTAAAGATTGGCAACAAACTGAAGTTCAATGTCCGAAGTTATATATACATATGTATGTACCTAATTCAAACGATTGACAGGTTCCTTCCCCAATATACAGCGTAAAACCATACACCATACCTGATGTTTCAGTGCGGGTAAACATTTTCATTCCCAATTTGGGAGTCATAAGGAGATTCTATTGCTTTAAACTTGGCCTGCAATGGAAGATTTGCCTACCATTAACAGCAATTTGTCGCGTTTATTCTTAAACCACGTAAGCGCCAAGAAGTCGTTTTTCAGAAAACGAAAAAAACTTAATAACTTCTTTAATTTGGGTTTCAAAATAATTTTTTTTAACTTTTTTTTTGCAAAACATGGCTCTCTGAAGGGTATAGAAACTTTTTTTTTTTTTAATTTGTTACTTACAATTAATTGTAGCCAAATCTGTCGCTTACATGGTTTTGGCGCAAACAGCAAATTTATGCGTGTAAATAATCATTTATTTTTGTATTTAACAAAAAAAAACAAAACTTTTAACTTTACAAAAAATGCTTCAATTGGCCTGCAACTTCTATGATTTTTTTAATCTTAAATACAAAAAACTTAGTGGTTGAGACTTTAACATTTCCAACTTGAAATATAAAAACCATTATATTTTGCATGCAAATGTCATTTGTATGGCGCTTACGAGGTTTTGAATATGAATTTATTTATTTTTCATGCAAACTTGTTAAGATGAGAATGTAGTCTGGTGGGAAATGTTATTTAATACCATAAAAACCAAAAAAGTCAATTTCGAAAAACTGTCGCTTACGTGGTTTAAGAAGAAGCGCGACGAATTATATACCTTCTCATAAGAATGTATTAAGCGACATTTCTGAATTTATTCAGGAAACGAAAAAAACGTCTCATTTAGTTATTTATTTGTGTATTTTGTTGAAAGGAACATAATATGTATTCTGAAAATCGCTTTACATAATACAAATTCCAGTGAGAAAACTTGGCGGTTGATACAATTTTATTTTCTCACTAGTTTCCTTTGCATCCATGATAGGGCAGCGAAAATCATGTCAAAATATGGCGCTTAACTTCTAGTATAGTTCCACATCAAAAAGTCATTTTCGAAAAAAGTGTCGCTTAATACATTCTTACGGGAAGGTATCGATATGTATGTACATATTATATCATCAATATTTTTAATAATAAGTAGTATGTAGTTTATGTATTAATTTTATATATTTTACGTTGTAAAGGATGTTTTTTATAGAGGTATAGAACTTTAAGTTGGCATTACTTTTCAAGATGGCGACCGATTTAACAGCTGTCCAGTGATTTATTCTCAGTTTGGTTTGACAATTCATCATGAATAGACTTACGCTTGAACAACGCTTGCAAATGGGCCGAAAATGAGATTACCGTTGTTCCCGATTTTCATAAGCGAATTTTGTTTAGCGATGAAGAACACTTCTGGTTGAATAGCTACGTCAGCAAACAAAGCTGCCACATTTGGACTGAAGGTAATTCTCAAGTGTATATATGTCGAAACACCGTTACATCCAGAAAAACTGACTGTTTGGTGCGCTTTATGGGCTGGTGGAATCATTTGTCCGTACTTTTTCAAAAACGATGGTGGCCAGAACGTTACAGTCAATGGTGATCGGTATAGAGCCATGATTACTAACTTTTTCATTCCTGAATTGAATAACCATGATGTCCAGGAGATGTGGTTTCAACAAGACGGCACAACATGTCACACAGCTCGTGCCACAATAGATTTATTGAAAGACACGTGTGGTGACCGACTAATTTTACGTTTTGGACCTGTGCATTGGCCTCCAAGATCTTGTGATTCAACACCGCTAGACTACTTTCTGTGGGGCTATGTAAGGTCATTGGTCTATGCGGATAAGCCACAAACGCTTTGGAAGACAACATTCGCCGTGTTATTGCCGATATACGGCCACAAATGTTGGAAAAAGTCATCGAAAATTGGACGTTGAGATTGGACTACATCCGCGCCAGCCGTGGCGGTCATATGCCAGAAAACATATTGAAAATGTAATGCCACAAGATTATCTTTCGGATAAATAAAATGCATGTCAATAGAATAATCCATCGTTGTTTTATTGCAACTTAAAGTTCTATACCTCTATAAAAAACACCCTTTATTATCCTATTTAGGTTTTTTCCTTTTGTTTGTTATATATGTATGTATGTTATAAGATTCTTTGAAGAAATTTACTAGTTTTAAGATAATGAAATAAAGGAAAATTTATTGATTAGAACAATATTGGTGGTTATTTTTTACGCTTCAAATATCATAGCCAAAGGGAAAAAATCATTAAATTCTACGGACTTTGTAGTTAATTTTTGACATTTAAAAAATCAGAAACAATGGAAAAATCCATTATTTTTACGGAATTTTTAAATAGTTTTTTGTTTTGACAGTTAAAGTAAAAGAAACAAAAGAAAAATTATTAATTTTTACGGAATATGTAGTTTATTTTTTGTCACTTAAAATAAAAGAAAAATCAATTGTTTTTTACGGAATTTATTCATTTGATTTTTTAATTTTAAATTTTTTTAATTTGAAATTGTCGTTTGTTTTAAACGAATAATGAGTAGACTGGTGTTTAACTGAATTTTCATTTGTTTTAAATTGCATTTTCAGTTGATTTACATAATATTTTGAGTGTACCTTGTGGAACTACGGCTTACTTTAATGAGCTGAGGGGAGCTTAAGAAATATCCTTCTCTTAGTATGAACTTTCGATCAGTTAAATAATTTTTTATGAGCTTATAGAAGTTTTTGGCCAAGTTCAGTTTTTACCTGTACATAAGGCCTTCGTGCCATACCTTGTCGAATGCTTGAGTAACATCGATAAAAAGTGCAGAATAGTATTTTCTTTCTTCAAAGGTCTTTTTAATTACATTTACTAATCTGTGTGTTTGTTGGATCGTACTGTGTTGTTTTCTGTAGCCAAATTGATGGTTCGGATTACATCCTTTCGGGCTCAGAATTGTTAATATTTTTTCAAACAGCTTTGATATGTTTGATAAAGTAATAAGGGGGTTACCGGTGCAAAATTTCATAGATCTCTAGGTACTTAGAAAGTGGACGTGGTTAATTTTTCTTTCCATAAAAAACCTTAGTTGGGTTATGATGAAGATTTAAACCAAAAAAAAAAAAAAAACAAAAATAGCCAAATCTGTGCAGCCGTTTTTAAGTGTTGCGATTATCAACGAACGTCATATGATTTTATTTATATAGAAGAGGACTCATTCAAGCATTTTTTCTAAATACGTGAAAACAAGCTGCTAAAACCGCACTAATTTATTGCTTTTAAATTACTTGCTTAATAAGCACTTATGTATGTACATAAAGCAGTGTTAGCCAATCTTAGTTTTGCATTTTATCTTATCCTAATTAAAAATAATATATAGTATACTTTTCATTAAATAGGTTAAATAATGAATTATAAGTTTTTTTTTTATAATTGACGATTATAATTCGCACGTGTTTGGAAACAGTTCCATATGTTTCCATTATTATAAATATTATAACTTGCCAATAGCTAAAATTAGGATTTTATCGGAGAGATAAGTAGCTTTTAGTTATAATATCGAGTGTAATGATCGTTACTATAACTTGCCTTTAATGTACCAGTACTGTTTCATATAAAGACTAGCTGTGCCCACACACGTTGTGTGCGCCCTGAAAATATGTTGTTCGATTTTGCTTTAAAAGTAATCCACACATAGTTTTAAGATTCTTACGTATTTACTTTATATAAAGGTATCCATCCCTAGATAAAATTCTAAAATTTATATCGTGGGTTTATATTCAAAAAGTGCTATCTGCAAATTTACAATTTTACAACAGAGCGAAAAAAGGTTTTTGTCTTTAACTATAAGAGTAGTAACTAAATTTTGTTTTACAATATCATTTAAAAAGGGGGCTTAAATTCTATTTGAATTAAGTTTTTATTAATTCCTTATATTTGCGCTTTTATGGTAGATAACACATTTTGCAAGTTTAAATTTTATCGTTTCGAATATTAAAGCAAGCAAATAGCATTATTTAAACTAAAAATAATAAATCAGTCAAGTGCGAGTTAGTCTCAAACACGTAGGGTTCCGTACTATGCTTAGTATTCCTTTAAAAATTCAAGTTGTTAATTTTTTCATGTCTTATGGGGAACCCTTTATTTTTAAAATCAAAGTCATATTCGTGAAAATTGCAACGCTATTGGAACACCCTTTAAATTTTAGGAATTCTTGTTATAACGGCCATGGTAATACACTTTCTATAAAAATATCAGGCTTACCTATTGCTGTTCAAAAAAAAAAGTAATATACGTGGAAAACATGTCCCTGATGGATCACCCTTTAGTAATTAATAGTTGTTACAGGGGCCCAAGTACAACATCTACTGTAAACAATTCAAGAGTCTACCTATTACGGTTCAAAAAATAAAGCTATTTACGTACAACACCCTTTAATTTTGTTATTTGTTATAACGGCCATGGAAATTCTTTTTCTATGAATATATCAAGAGTTGACCTATTACGATTAAAAAAATAAGTCACTATACGTGAAAAACATTTCATTGTCGGAACACCATTTAATTTTTAGTAATTGTCATATCGGCCGTAGCAGCATATCTCCTGTACAAAATTTCAAGAGTCTATCTATTACAGTTCAAGAAATAAGGCGTTATACATGAGAATCACGTCACTGTTGGAACACCCTTTAATTTTAATTTTTGTTAAAGTTTCCATAGTAATAAACTTTCTGTAAAAACTTCAAGAGTCTACTTATTATCTTTCAAAACTTAGGCCAAAGCACGTCACTCTCGGAACACCCTTTAATTTTAAGGTTTAATTTTATATATTTGTTTAGAAAGCGAACATAGTATTAATTACTGTCTGCAAATTTTAAGTGATTGGCTCCTATAGCTCAAGAAATAAAGACATAAAGGCAAATAACACCTCACTTTCAGAACACCCTATAAGTTTTAGTATTTGTTCCTATGGTGGCCACAGTTATACACCTTCTGTGAAAATTTCAAGAGTCTACCCATTATGGTTCAAAACTTAGGCCTTATACATGCAAATCACACCACTATCGGAACACCCTTTAATTTTTAGGTTTATTTCTTTACACTTGTTTATATAGCGAACTAAGTTTTAATTACTGTTTTTAAATCTTGAGTCTATGCCTTCTACAGTTGAAGAAATAAACACATATTCTTGAATAAAACCTCTCTATCGGAACACCCTATAAGTTTTAGTATTTGTTGCTGTAGCGGCAACAGCTATACATTATCTGTGAAAATTTCAAGAGTCTATTACGGTTCCAGAGATAAAAGGCGCTGACAGACGGACAGACATTGTAGCGAAAACAATAGGGTTTCGTTTTTACCAGTTGGGTACGGAACCCTAAAAATCAGATGTAATGAAAACTAATTCAGGATTTTTTTAAAATATCATGAAATTTTATTTAAATAAATAAATAAATAATAAAAAATCAATAAATAATTACTCTGTCTACACATGTTTTAAATTATCAAAAAAAAGCATGATATTCTTGGGGAATAACGGTCTTTAGCGCCTGCAAATGCTTTCACTTTGTTGAATTGGACGGGGACCAGATTGTAAGGATTTGGCTCTATATGATCGCCGTATATTTTAATTCTAGTCACGAGGCTACTATACCCGTCGTTAAAATTAACTTTATATTTTATATCACCACTAGGAGATAGATAGATAAGGGATTTTAATTGTGAAATAGTTGGATCATTTTTTCTCCGTCCAGCTCTAATAGATGTTAAACCGAATATGTTTTTAGTCGGTATAATCTTTGAAATAATTATAGTTTAGATAAAGAGCATCAAAAGGCATTTTCGCTATTTTACCATCTATTTTCACGGTCTTTCTGGCCTCTTTTGTTACTTTTATATAATCATTCGGCATATAAATTGTCTGAATTTTTAGTTTCCTCTCAATCTTAGCCCGTGCACTGACTCATTCCATTTGAGTGTGTCCCTTCTCTAAGTATTTTTGCTCAATTATTTTATTATTTTCTATATAAAAAATTGACAGTGTACATTTGCTAGAAGATGGTTACGATTTTGATAGCCACAACCATCGAAGTATACAATGATTGGTAGCGTATCCGACAAGCAATGGGTGTTTAAATGATGCATTATACAGGAAACAAATGTTGATGCTGATAGATTCCCAACTGCTTTCGTTCTACCAGTAGTTGGTGCAGTGATGTATTGCAAGATAATAAACAGTTAAGTTGTGCACCTGAATACGCTGTTTGTACTAAATGGCGGATGCGTTTATGTCAGAACAAAGTTTTACTTGCATCCATGGTAAATACATGACACTTTTCTTCCTGAGCAGTAAATTTGTCTAGTTCCTTTTCTAATTGAGCACGTTCTTTTTTAACCGACTTCAAAAAAAGAAGTAGGTTATCAATTCGTCTGAATGTTGCTTTATTTTATGTTTTTCGCGCGCAGAACTCAAACATTTCTGAACCGATTTTAAAATTTTTTTCTTTATTAGAAAGGAAACGCTTACAGATTGGTCCCATTTTAAAATATGTACAGAATTTTGAAAATTAAAGAGTGTCTCCATATAACATATGCGTTTTTTGCGTTATGAATCGTAAAGGGCACCCTTTTAAAATTTAAAAAAACTGCTTATTACTATAGCTGCCAATAACAGAAATTAATAAAAAAAAAATTATATAAAATAATATGTGACGTCAAGTTAAATATATGAACCATTTGAACCATTGTAGACAATCACTTCAAAATTGGACAGAATGTCCAATATTTATAATCAGAAATTAAATATTTATAATTAGAAGTTAAAGGGCGTCCCAATAGTTTATGTATGATGTATGGTTGAAATTTACAAAGAACATGTATATCTAAGTCCTTTATAACATCAAGTATTAATTTAAATTTGGAAACTAAAGGGTGTCCCCATAATTGATATAATTTTACCTATCTAGCCCTATCTTTTGAACCGTTATAGACAAACACTTGAAAATTAGACAAAGTCTCCACTACTTTGTCCCGTATAATAACATTTATAAATATTTAAAATTTTAAAGGGTGTCTCAATAGTTGATGTAAATTGATGCATATGGCCAAACTTTTGACAGACATTTGAAATTTACAAGAATCTATTCTTTAAAATAAGTGTTTAATTTAAAATTGTACATTAAAGGGTTTCCCCTAGGTGATATTGTTTAAGCTATATGGCCATATCTTTGGAACCGTTACTTTTTTTACTGTGTCAGTAATAATATGTGTAAAAAAATAAAGGGTGTCCTTATATCTGACGGAATTTGTGGCTTTATCTGCTTAACCGTTATGGATAGACATTTGAATGTACAGAAGGTATAAAACTATGTCCGTTAGAGCAACAAGTATAAAAGTATTTGATTTGGGTACTAGTTCTTACAGATTAATTCCTTTTAAATTTTAGTTTACAATTTATGCACATATATTTGTTTTGTAGTCGGTTTTTTTTTTGCTAGAATTATTTAAAATATGTGTCTTATATTCGTTTAATTAGGCTTGTTTAGCTCTAAATTCAACACATGTGTCACATTCGTCTTTACGGGTCTTATATAAAACTATATTTTGTTGTTTCGAAAAATTGTAAAACGTAAAAGATGATATAGGACGAACCTTATTACTCAAACATTTAGATTTATAGTCCCTATAAATATCGGCTTTATTATACCCTTCACCACAGGTGAAAAGGGTATATATAAGTTTGTCATTCCGTGTATAATTTCTGCAATATTCATTTCCGAATGCATAAAGTATATATATACTGCATCTTTACGCATAGAGAACTTGATTAAGCAATGTCCGTCTGTCCCCCTATCCGTCTGTCCGTGTTCGGGTTCAAATGTCATTTGCCAAGGCAC